>PVHP010000983.1:102581-119417 GCA_004024765.1 Zapus hudsonius | reverse complement strand
AGGAAGGTGTGCCAAATACTAGCAAGGGGAAGCTGGCTTATAACCCCCATAAGCCCACCCCCAACAACACAGCTCTAATGAGGTTCTAATTCCTGAATTGCCATCAGCTGAGGATCGATCTAGCAGAACACATTCATTTGTTTGTGGGGGACACCTGGATCAAACCATGACAGTCCTTAAGGCTCTTGGCTGGGGGAGGTGGCAAAAAGAACCGTGTGAGGATGTGTGTGCAGAGAGGAAGGAGGGCAGAGTGGCTTCAGTCCCTGAGGATCAGCTCAGACATACCCTCTCAACCTGTCAACCCAAGGAAAACATCCCCTGGGAAGGAAAATTACCAGAAACAAACCACACCGAGCAGGAGGGCAAGAACACCTCGAATGGGTAAACGAGAAAGCTGGGTGGTGAGGAGCAAGGGAAGAGCCCTCGAAATAGTGCCAGGTAGAAACAAGGCCTTCAGAGCTGGGAGAGGGGGATTCTACTGAACCCTCCCAGTGGGGAGCAAGAGATGGGCCTGATTTGGAGTCTTTCTTAAAATCAAGAGAGGAGGCGACCTTGAGTCTTGAGGCTAGAAAGCTCCCCAGCCCAGCTCCTCCCAAGCTCCCCTTCCTCCGTGCCTGACAGAAGGACCCTCCTCTAAGCCCACTCACCTCTCCAGATTGAAACTAAGCAAATAGGGCTGCAGAGATGGCTCAGTGGATAAATGCACTTGCTTACAAAGCCTGCTGGCCTGGGATCAATTCCCCAGTATCCATGAACGTGCTTCTGGAGGTTCTTTTGTAGTGGCAAGAGGCCCTCCTGGCATCCCCATTCTCTCTGTCTCTTTCTCCCTCTTTCTCGCTGCACCCACCCCTCACAAATAAATAAATAAAACTAGTAATAAATAAATAAATGAAAACTAAGCAAGTAGCATTAGAAGTGAGCCTGCTTTAGCCTTCATCATATCCCTTTGGCCACCACCAAGCTCAGCCCCTACCCTACAGACAGGCTCTGGAGCTCAGGCCCCGCCCACTCAGCAGTGGGGCACAGTGGGCTTGTCTGGGATCCCTTCCTGCCTCTCATTTCCACTCAATAGGTTCCCCTTCTACTTTCTTGGGATTTTGTTTTTGTTTTATTTTATTTTTTATCTTTTGACCCAGTGAGTTTAATTAGGATTGTTCATCACAGATGAACAGTTATTTACAGTAGCATGGGCAACTTGCCAGGGGTTACACCACTGGGGGGGGGGGGACACGTCTCTCCCTTCCCCAGCAACTACTGATTGACATTAGCTCCTCAGGAAGGGGCAGGGCCTCGTGGGCCCCTCCCTCGTCAATGATGGACTGTTGACAGGTCTAATCTTGTGCAGGTCTTGCAAGGGGTGTTGCACCTGACATTGTTCCACAGCATTCCACATCATTCTCTGGCTCTCTCTGCCTCCTCTTCCACAATGTTCCCTGAGCCTTAGAGGAAGTGACGGAAGTTCCTCATTTAGGGCTGAGCAGTCACTTATTCTCAGCACTTTGAGCGGTTATGAGTCTTTGCCCACAGGAAAAAAAGAAGCTTTTCTGACCAAAGCTGAGTATAGCATAAATCTATGAACATCAACATAAACCTTCATAACGTATGACAGGCACCACATATCTGTTTAGCAAACAACAGAAGTCGCTTTCTCACTAGGGCCTGTGCTCTCCCAAGTTTAAGGTACCAGCTGTAAATCCCTCCGTGGAGCAGGCCTCAGATCTAATCAGAAAGCAGTTGGTTGCGCCCATAGCTGCTGTGCCACTATTGCACTGGTGTGGCAGGTTGATAAATTGTTAACGACACTGTTTCCCCAGGATCCTGCCTGGCACCATCCAGCGCTGTGACAGCTAGCCAGCAGGTAGGAAGCTTCCGGCTCAGTTGCAGCTTGATTTCTCTTTCCCCTTGCTTCCTGAGGTCAGCACCCATCCGCCATCCCTCAAGTGCAGCCCCAGCTCTAACTTCCAGGTAAGCCTTGTTGGAAGTAGCCCTAGAGAAGAGAGGCTCAGAGCTGGGCCTGGTGGCTCATGTCTAGAATCCCAGCACTTCACTTGGAAGGTGGATGCAGGAGGATCAGAAGTTCAGCTACATAGTGAGTTGAAGACCAGCCTGGACTACTGTCTCAAAAAAAAAGATTTTTGAATGGTACTATCAAAACAGAAGAAAGACTAGTAGGAAAAAAGAGATTCAATTCAATGGAGGGGGATGGGGAGGGGAAAGGAAGGTGGTGGGAGGGGCTTATGATCATGGTAGATTGTTTATATGTGTGGAAGTTGTCAACAAAAAATTTTAAAATAATAAATTAAAATTTAAAATGATTAATGATAAATTAAATGATAAAATGATAAATTAATTAAATTATTGATAAAAATTAAATGATAAAATTAATGATAAAAAATTAAATGATAAAATGATAAATTTAAAATGACATGATTTTTTAAAATTAAAGACAGGAAAGCTCAAAATTGGGTGCTGGAACTGGGGCTCATGCTGGGATAGCATGCTGAGGGCCAGTGAGGTGCAACAGCCCTCACATGCTGAAATACCGTAGACCTGCCTCTAGGTCCCAAACTGGAAGGGTAGGGGCATGGGTAATTATGAGGACTGTGGAAGCAACTACTCTGATTGGCTGCTTTGTAAGTCTTGGAGAAATAGGATGGCTTGTTCGGGTTGGCCACGTTTTCATTCCAAGCACACTGTGAAGCACACTGCTCCCCCAGCAGGGTTTAAAGGAACCCTGCCACCCTGCCACTAGAGGCTCCAAGGCCCAGGGCTGACTGGCTGCAAAGGGACCAGATGACTAAGATGAGCTGACATTAGGGGATGCTCCTGAGAGCCTGGACTTTCTAGTTGCTGCGCAGAAAGAACCCGAGCAAAAGCGGCTTGTGGAGGAATGGGTTTATTAGGCTTATGGACTCGAGGGGAGACTCCATCCTGGCAGGGAAAATGATGGCATGAGCAGAGGGGTGGACATCACCTCTGCCACAGCCCTGGAAATAGCGGCAGGAAGGTGTGCCAAACTCTGCTAAAGGGAAGCTGGTTTATAATCCCATAAATCCGCCCCCAACAACACAGCTCTAGCGAGGTTGTAATTCCCGAACTGCCATCAGCTGAGGATCGATCACTGAGAACACATTCATTTGTTTGTGGGGGACACCTGGATCAAACCATGACGCTGGGTTAGCAGAGTGGCCTCTCCTCCTTGCAGAGGACAGAAGCTTTTTCTTGCTCAGACATTCCTCAAAGCTGTAGAATTGACACTCACAAGCAATGCTCGTCCTGCCTGAAATCTGCCCCTTTCCCTGCATCAGCTTCAGGACAATAATGAGGTCAGACTACAGCTTGAGTGAGGGCCAGATATCCAGGGAAACATCAGCCTGGGTCCACGAGACATTTCTGGGAGAGAGGAACAATTGGGCATCTAGGCTGTGTACAGCAGATGGCCTTCCTGAATGTGGGCACAGCTCACCCGACCCACAGAGGAGCTGATGGAACAGAGAGCTGGGACATACGTCTTTTCCTGGATCGCAGACCCATTGCTTTTGGCCTAGAAGTGCACACGGGCTTGGCTGGGTCTTTAGCTTGCTGAATTTCTCGGTGTCCAGAGCCCTGAGAGCCCATTCCTGATACTTAATCTCTCCTTGCAGACACATACATCCTACTGGCTCTATTTCTCCAGCAGCCCTGATTGAGGAGGGATAAAGGAAGTAAGTACTCACGTGTGACTTGGGACTTCATGGCCTGGCAAGGACACTTGGAACCAGCGCTGATGTGTGGCTGTGACGCTTCCTTGAAGCCCAGATGTGAGGATAACAAATGTCATGAAGATGCTGAAGCTAGCTTGTCAGGTTGGAGCAGGTTTATTTTTATTTAATATTTTATTTATTCATTTTCAAGCAGAGAGAGGGAGAGAGCGCACCAGGACTACCACCCTGTGGGTCTGGTTCATGTGGGACCTGGGGAACTGAACCCAGGGCCCTAGACACTGGAGGCAAGCACCCCAACCGCTGAGCCATCTCTCTCCAGCCCATGGAGCAGGTTTATTGTGTGAGGTCCAGTCAGTCGAGTCAGGCCAATGCATTGTGGGTCGGCCGCAGGGAGGGCCGATCTCTGACTCATGACAAGAGGCCCGCTGGGGGGGGGGGCAGAGGGTCTCTTCGGGGAATGATACCCTGTTCAGGGTGTTTGAGCATTCAGTAGTGCCATGGACAGGACAACCTTAGCAAGGGGAACTCACATTCTTGGTCCCAGGCACAGCCTCCTTCTCCATCATCATGAAGAAGCATGTGAGGAGATGGCTCAGAGGTTAAGGCACTTGCCTGTAAAGCCCAGTGACACAGCTTCAGTCCCCCAGCACCCACATAAAGCCAGATGCACAAAGTGACGCGTGCATCTGGAGTTTGTTTATAGCATCTACAGGCCCTGGCACACCATATTCTCTCTCTCTCTCTCTCTCTCTCTCTCTCTCTCTCTCTCTCTCTCTCTCTCTCTCTCTCTCCCCTCTCCCCTCTTTCCTTGCAAATAAATAAATAAATAAATTTTTAAGAAGAAGCATGTGAGGGGCTAGAGAGATGGCTTAGTGGTTAAAGGTCCTTTCTTGTAAAGCCTAACTGGGGTATGTTTCTCCGGTACTCATGTAAAGCCAGATGCACAAAGTGGTATGTGTGCCTGGAGTTTGTTTGAGGTGTCAGGAAGCCCTGACTTGCCCATCCTTGCTTTCTCTCCCTCTCTCTCTCTCTCTCTCTCAAATAAATAAATATTTTTTAAAAGATGCATGTGAAAGCTGACCATGGTGCCTCACACCTTTAATCCTAGTATGCAGGAGACTGAGGTTGGAAGGTTGCTATGAGTTCGAGACCAGCCTAGGGATGACCTGAACTAGAGTGAGACTCTGCCTCAGAGAGAGAGAGAGAGAGAGAGAGAGAGAGAGAGAGAGAGAGAGAGAGAGAGAGAGAGAGAGCTGGGTATGGTGGCACCATTATGCCTTTACTCCCAGCACTGAGGATGCTGAGGCAGGAGGATTGCTGTGAGTTGTAGGCCACCCTGAGACTATATAGTGAATTTCAGGTCAGCCTAGAAAAAATGGAAAAAGAAGGAAAGAAAAAAGAAGGATGAAAGGAAGGAAGGAACAATTAAAATGAAAAAAGCGAAGAAGCATGTGAGGCCAGGGAAGGTGGTGTTATCGTTTGGCCCACCTGACTCTAGACCCTCTTCTGTGTCCATTCTGAAGGTCTGTCCACATAACTTTCCCAGAATTCTCTGTCATCACTTCTCAAGTTGCTGCTCTTTCCAAGTTCTTAGAATTTGACCAAAGCATTGGCAGTTACTTGTGAATCACTCTAGATCTGCCTCAGGAACCAAGTGTCAGTGTCCCTGAAGCTCATGTGTTGACAACCTTTCAGTGTGGATATATTTGGCAGAGGTGTGTCCTCTACAGAAGTAATGAAGGTCAAATGATGTCATCATCATGGTGGGGCTCTGATCTGGTAGGATTGTTATCCTTTTCAAAGAGGACATTGGGGTCTCTCTCTTCCTCTTTCTTCCTCCCTCCATGCACATGTACTAAGGAAGGTCCGTGTGAGAAGGCAGCCATCTGCAAAGCCCTCAACTAGAACTGTGACCTTGGAATTCTAGCCTCCAGAACTGTGAAAAAATATATTTCTGCTGTTTAAGCCGCCCAGGGCATGGCACTTTGTTACGCAGCCCTGGCAGAAAGCACAGATCTATACTCTGCTGTGTTTCTATGAAAGTTTAAACGCTGCAATTCTAGCATATGCTGTTTGGGATAAACACATATGTAGTAATAATGTAAGTGCGTGCAGGGGAGGATCCACACCGCTTCAGAGAGTGCTTCCCTTTGCAGGAAGAAAGTGAGAGGAAATGTACTTGGGAAGGAGCCAGGCAACTTCAGCTGTATTTGTTGTTTCTTCAAGCAAATGTTATGTTGCCTTTAACATATTTTTTGTTTACATGTATCATGAGATTTTTTAGCAGAAGAGGTAGATCCTTATGAAATATTGAAGTTTCTAGATGAACTCTTAGACATTCCCAGAGTGGCTTTGGCCACCCGAAGGATGATTCTTTCGTGGCTGCAGCCGGAGGATCCCAGGGAGTCCTCATCTAACCTGGTGACCTCTTGAGGAATCCCATTTCCTGGGCTTCTATATACTATGGTGGCTTTCACCTGAGGCCAGATGGTCTCAGTTTCCTGTAACACTTAGGCTGCAGGTCACTGAGAAATCAAGCTGGAGCTGAGCTGTAAGCTCCTTCCTGTTAACTAGCTGTCAGGATGCCTGTTGAGGTAAAGAGTTATCAATGGTCTTAGCCAACTGTAGACTCTACAAGCTTTACGGCTGGCCAGCCAGGCCAAATGTACCAACTGGTGCAATGGTGGCATGTCTGTTATGGGGGAACCCACCTCTCTCTTATTGGATTTGAGGTCTGCTTCATGGGAGGGAATTCCTGCCTGGTGCTGAAAACCTAATCAAAAGCCTTTGGCTTGGGAGGTCTTAAGCCCTAGGTGGGGAACTACTACTTCATGGCAAAATGAATATACTATGCCCACCAAACTGTCCTCCAAATACTTGTATTTTGCCTTTATATAAATGCTACTCTCACTTTTGTCTAGAGAAGCTTCTCTTTTCAGACAGTGGTGACCACTGGGGTGATTGAAAACTCACCAAAGTGCTGAAAAGGGACAGCGGAGTGCTCAGCACTGGGACATCGCTATCCCACCCTCCAAGGCTCGGGGACCACTGCAGAAAAGGTGGCAGAAAGAATGGAAGAGCCAAAGGAAGGGAGGAGGGCTTACAATATTGTTTTCTAGACACAAAGTGCCCGTGGCCTGCATGACCTCACAGTAGCTGATGCTACCTACACAAGATGTGCATCGTAGGAGGGGGAAGTGATAACATCAAAATAGGTAAGAGACTGGTTGAAAAGAAGGGGTTTAGTGGAAGGGGGACTTGGGAGGGGAAAGGAGGCCTGGTGGGATTATGGTCATGGTGTGTTGTTTATATTTATAAAAGTTGTCATCAAAGAAGTTTTAAAAACAAAGCATACCAAGCATCATCAGTGCCAGCCGTTTGGTGGCACTTCTCCTGTCTCCACGGTGCTTTACTTTCTATAGCCATCATTTGAGTCCCTCCTGACTCCATTTTGTGACACACAAAACTGGAGCCCAGAGATGCTAAATGACTGCTGAAGATCACATTGCAAACAAGAGAAGTGCTAGGCCCATGCACGCCCTGCCAGTTCTCCACGACAGGACCCTGTCTGCCTCCTGCGTCTCCATCACGACCTGAGGCCGCTCCAACACTGGACAGAGAACTGTGGTTTGGGACAGGACCTTCTGTGACAAGGCCTGGGTGCATACAGAGCCCCCACTGGTGAAGGACACACTGTGGCTCTGGAGAGCCAGGTGTGTGCACCTGTTCTCAGCCTCCAATGCTGACTTGGTGAGCATTGCTACCAAGTGCCACCAGGGGTCACTGTTACTTTAATTTTCTGGGGTCTGAAGGGGAACTGAGGCCACTTCACAAACTGTTCCAAGCCCGCCCAGTGGGCTGCCTGGAATCCTGTGGGAGCTTCCGATCATGCAGACTCCCACTGCCAGGGAACACGAGACCCCACTCCCTCGTGTGTTAAGGACAGAAGCACAAAGAGAGTAAGTAACATGCCCGAGGTCACACAAGAACCTTTGCTCTGATGGGAAAAGAGACACACAAATCTGTCCCCTTTGCATGTGACAACACCTAATGGGGTCTTGTCCAGGTGAAGGCGGCAGTGTTCTAGACATTAACAGCTTTGTCTGATGCCCTGGGCCCCAGGGACAAGCTGCCAATGTTCCATGGCCTTGGCGTGAGTGAGCACCTCTTGAGAAAGCAGTGCTGTTGGCGACTCTTGCCTTTGAGGATGTGGCATCAGGCACGTTAATTGGAAATTAATTAACATCTTAGTTGACTTTGTGCATAGCTAGGAGTTTGAGGGAGCTTGACCAAGGGAGGAAGAAAGGTAATAAAAATGTATAGATTCATCTTCAAAGATGGCCCTAAATGAGTCCTCCCCTCCTGGTCTGTACACATGGCTCCTTACATGAAAGGTAGAGTCTGGGGGCTGGAGAGATGGCACAGCGGTTAAGGCACTTCCTGCAAAGCCTGACAACCAGGGTTCCATTCTCCAGCACCACGTAAAGCCATGATGCACAAGGTGGAGCATGCATCTGAGTGTCTTTGCGGTAGCCAGAGGCCCTGGCATGTCTGTTGGCTCTCTCTATGCCTCTCTCTTCAAATAAATCAATAAATTTTTTAAAAAGGTAGAGTCTGCTTTTCTTTACTTTGAGCTGATGTAACTTGTTTGGCCAATAGATTGAGGTGGCATGTCATGGGGAACCTCCATGGCTAGGTCACCGTCTGCCCTGTCTCAGGTGAGAGGCCCACACGGCTCCACTCTAGAGACCATTGCTCCAGAGCATGGACGTTAAGGTAGGGGAGGAAACGCAGGGCCTCTGGAGAACATAATGAGAATCACACACGCTCTTCCCATAAAAATGGACGTCGGCATGTCTACATTAAAGCTTTTTGTTGCTATAATTATTTTGTTTTTAGACTAGGGCTGGCCTTCGGCTTTATAACCTCCTTCTCAGCCTCCCAAGTGCCGCTGGGTGTGGGTCCCAGGCCAGGGTCTACGTTCAGTTATACACACAGTGTAAAACTCCCTGATTGTGGACTTCTTGAATCCCATCTACAGCCTCCTCAGCTCTCTGCTCCAGGCTCAGAGCTAGTCTTGGCCTCGGGAGACATGACATAATCAACTTTACCTGCAGGACACTAAAGTCATGGAGGGATGTTACAGTATTTTGGACTTGGCACGACACACTTTCTGTTTGTTTGTGTAGTCATGGGGACTGAACCCAGGGCTTCGTGCATGTTAGACATGCACTATAGCATTCAGCTACATTCCCAACCCCTTTTGTATCTCTATTCCATCCAAGATCACAATAAGTTGCCCAGACTTGCCCTGAATGTATGATCCTCCTGCCTCGGCCTCCCCAGTAGCTGGGATCACAGACGTCACCAGGCATAGTCTCAGTAAAGTGAAGTATGGATAAGTATGGCCTTGAGGTTGAGAAACCATTGGGAAAATATAGTTTAAAATATTTAGAATTTTAGCACATTCATTCAACGTTGTTGATCAACCCCTATTATGGGCCAGATGTTATTTTAAGTTTTGGAAATTATTACTGAAGGTGTGGTGGCACACGCCTTTAGTCCCAGCACTAGGGAGGCAGAGGTAGGAGGACTGCTGTGAGTTCAAGGCCAGCCTGAAACTACATAGTGAATTCCAGGTCAGCCTGAGCTAGAGTGAGACTCTACCTCGAAAAAAAAATTACTGAGAACGAGGAGGAATATATATGTCATGGTTTTATTATTTATTATTTTTAAAAACAGCAATGTGCTTTTTTATTTATAAGCAAAGAGAGCACACGAGAGAGCACGTTGGCACACCAGGGCTTCTTTCACTCAAATGAACTCCAGACACATACACCACTTTGTGCATCTGGCTGTAAGTGGTGACTCCGAATCAAAGCCAGGCCAGCAGGCTTTGCAAGCAAGCGCCTCAACTGCTCACTGAGCCATCTCCCCAGCCCAGAGTGTTTATTATTAAACTGTTGTGATTCATTTTACATCCTGACCCAATTTTGCTCCACTAATAGGAATTGAATTGACTCAAAGCAGTACATGAATTTTGATACATCCCAGAGTAATCCTGGCAGATGAGCCTTGGATGGAAAAGACGGATCTAAAGATGTCACCAAGCAGCAGGAAAACCTCTGAATGTTCTCAAGTGTCAGCGTGTCACCAGTCAAGACAATCTCAGTGAGTCATCTGTGTGTTCTTTATCAATGCTCTTATCAACACACCAGACTTCAGAAAGAGAGAGAGAGAGAGAGAGAGAGAGAGAGAGAGAGAGAGAGAGAGAACATCAGGGCCTCCAGATGCCTGCTCCACTTTATGCATCTGTCTTTACGTGAGTACTGGGGAATCAGTGGTTCCCCACATTTCAGAACACACATAACATTCCATACCGAAACTTCTAGAAGCTTTAGTTTGAGAGTAAAACTAAAACTTTGCAAGGAAGGTGGAGGACAAAGGCACATCAGTTTAACAACAGAGAGAAGGAAAAGAAGGGAAACTCATTTATCTTTCTTAATGTTTCCACAGCCAGTCCCAGTCAACACAAACTACTGAAAGCTCTTCAAACTGGATCAATCCATCCGGTAGGGGAAATTAAAAAAATAATAATATAATAAAAGAAGCAAATGAAATGGACAGCTTTCCTGTCCAGGCTCTCAGGAAATGGAGCACCACACCTTGGTGTGGACAGCAGTGCCTGAAGTAAGTGGTCTCTATTGTCAGGCAAAAAATGATATTCAGACAAGGGGGCCAGTGTGTGCCATGCAGGTAACTCTTACCTGTAAGGAGGGGATGAAGCCAGGTGGACACCAGAATCGAGATGGTGGTGTTCCTTCTTGTGTTTGCTCTCCCCTCTGCTTTCATCTCCATTCCAGAGACCATGGGGGCTGGACTCAGCCCACCACGGACGGGTTGTAGAGTCTCAGACACTCAACCAGACAGAGTCCCAATTCTCTACTGCCCGGGGGGAGCCACACCACGTGTCTACGCGCGGAGTTGTGAACGTCCAATGAGAAAGTGGCTGATTTGCGTCCAGTGAGAGCATGTGCTTTAAGAATTTAAAAGTACTTTCAAAACACATGGATTCAAAATCCAGGGGAAAAAATCCACGTGGCTTTTGGTGCTCCGTTTATCATCTCTTCCTCCCCCAGACCTACCAATCCATTCACCACCTCTTCCCTGACACACACACACACACACACACACACACACACACACACACACACACACACACACCAGTTCAACAAGCTCATTGTATGCAATCACTGTTTAGGCCTTGGGATATTTTAGTGGAAGAAGGAAAATAAATAGGCAACATATCAGGTGGTTGGTAATAGATGGAAAAATAAAGCCTCCATTGAAAATCTGAAGTCCAATACCACACTCGTAAGAGACAGATGATGATCATGTATGTGGACGTGCGTGTGCGTGTGTGTGTGTGTGTGTGTGTGTGTGTGTAAAGTATGGAGAAGGAGAAAGAGCGAGAGCATAGCAAGGTGGGAATTACAGAATATCGCACATAATAGATGTGGGGGTATGAATTGGGAAGTAAGAATTGAGATGGAATTCTCTGACTTTGGAAAGAACAGAGTCCAAGATGTACTTATTATGTGCTTCATTGTTCTGGCTGTATGGACAGTCAGAGAGAGAGAGAGAGAGAGAGAGAGCCTGGACGGGCTGTCCTGTGGGGCTCAGGAACAGCCATGAACCTGCTGGGGCCTCTCCCCTCTCAGGGTTGGGTGAAAACTGGATGAGAAACGGCACCTCCCTGGGATCCTCCGCATCCCTTGCTCTCCCCTAACCTCGGGCTCAGGTCCTGAGGACACTGGCCTGGGAGCTCTGCAGGTCTGTTGTCGCTGTCCTCCTCAGGAGGTGAGAGAATGGGCTCTTCTCTTCACGCTGGCCCTCGCTGGGTCTTAGCTCACCTGGGCTCACCTGGGGGGTGCTGCACCCACGGATGCCATAGCTCTGATTCTGGAAGATACAGCTTCTAAAACCTTGAGGAGATGGTGTAGAGACCCTCTATGAGGTGACTATTAGCATCAGGAACCCTTCTGGGACTGAAGAGAGGGCTTAGCGGTCAAGGTGCTTGCCTGTAAAACCTAATGACCCAAGGTGGATTCCCCAGGCCCCACATAAAGCCAGTTGTACAAAGTGGTGCATGTGTCCGGAGTATATGTGCAGCACCTACAGGCCCTGGCATGCCCATTCTCTCCCTCTTTATCTCTCTCTCTCTCTCTCTCTCTCTCCTATCTCTGCCAGGTGTGGTGGCACATGCTTTTAATCCTAGCACCCAGGAGGCATTCGAGACCACCCTGAGACTACATAGTGAATTCCAAGTCAGCCTGGGCTAGAGCGAGACCCTATCTTGAAAATCCAAAAACAAATCAAAAAGCCCCTGAGTCTCAGTCTCCACATTTATAAAATGGGCGTAACAGCGGCAGCTTTGATGATCATAAGTATTGCTCGAGGTAATGATAATATACACTACACAGAAAGATGTGTCACATTCCAGCACCACGCTAATTACTTCCTGTGCACCATCTCATTTATCTTAACACAACTCCATAAGTACTACTGTACTTACTTGCCTTAGCATTTTCTGTTGCTACGAGAGATAACTGAGGCCAGATGGCTTATCAAGAAAAGAAGATGCTTCACTCACAGTATCTGAGGCAGGGAGTTCACACTTGGGTGGCTTCATCTGGCAGAAGAGCCTCACACGCAGCATGGCATGGTAGAAAAGCAGATGGACAAGCGAGCACTGCGGAATCGCCGTGGGTTCAAGGCCACCCTGAGACTACATAGTGAATTCCAGGTCAGCCTGGGTTAGAGTGAGACCCTGCCTCAAAAAACCAAAATACATCAGTTGTTAAAGGTCTTATCAGGTAGTAACTGCTAGGAAACAGATTATCCTAAATTTAATGGCTTAAGACAATCAGCAATTTTTAGCCCAGAATTCCATGGGGTAACTAACACCTTGGGCTAAGCTCAGCTAAGTGATCTTTCCAGCCTTTACCCAACCACCCCCCCCCCATCTGTGATCAGTGGAATAAGGCTGGATGGCTGCTCACATTGACCAGCTATAGTCTGGGTGCCTCTGGTCTCGGCCACAAATGGTCTCATCCTGTCACAGGCCAGCCTGGCTTTTCTTTCATGGTGGTGACCTTATCTTGGAATTCCCGTACAGTCACTTCTGCTGCATTGTCCTGCATATTAATCTCCTCACTGCTGGGACAACACGCCTGGCAGAAATCAGCTTAAGGGAGGAAGGGTTTATTGCAGCTTTTAGTTCCAGGTTAAAGTTCATTGTGGCAGGAATTCATGGTGACAAGAACTTGAAGCAGTTTACAGCAGGTCCTCAGTGAGGAAGCATAATGATGAGTGCTGGTGCTCAGCCAGTGCTTTTTATATAGTCCAGGACCCCAGGCCATGGCAAGGTGCCACCCATGGATAAGGAAGGTCTTCTCACCTGTGGTGGTTTGAATGTAGATGTATGTTTCCCATAAGACTCAGATATTTTTATTAATATTAAGCTTCCAAGTTGGGCATGGTGACACCTGCCTTTAATCCCATCACTCAGGAGGCAGAGGCAGAAGGATCGTGTGAGCTTAAGGCCACCCTGAGACTACATAGTGAATTCTAGGTCAGCCTGGGCTAGAGCGAGACCCTACCTCGTAAAACAAACAAACAAAAAAGATTAAACTTTCTACTAAGGGTCCTGCATGTGGAGCCCTGCTGGAGAAAGTGCATCACACCCTACTAGGTGTGTACGGGCTGTTGGTGTTTACTGCTGCTTTCTCTCTCTCTCTCTCTCTCTCTCTCTCTCTCTCTCTCTCTCTCTCTCTCTCTCTCTCCTTCCATGGATGTATGCCAAAGTAAGCCAGCTTCGTCTATCATTATGGAGCTTCCCCTGGATTGTGTAAGCCTGAAATCAACCCTCTCCTCCCATAAGCTGCTTCTGGTCAGGTATGTGCCCCAGCAACAAGAAAGTAACTGCAACACCACCTCCATTAACCTAATCCAGATAATCAGTCACAGGCATGCCCAAGGCTAATCTAATGGAGATAGTCCCTTACAGGTGGCTCTAGGTCCTGTCAAGTTGATCATCAATATAAACCAGCACATCCTGTCCAAGATAAGCCATAAGAATTCCAGATTCCTGGGCTGGAGAGATGACTCAGTGCTTAAAGGCACTTTCTTGCAAAGCCTACTGGCCCAGGTTGGATTCCCTAGTACCTATGTAAGGCCAGATGCACAAAGTGGTGCGTGCATCTGAGTTTGTTTGCAATAGCAAGGGGCCTTGGCATGCCCATATATTCTCTCGCCCCTGCCCTCTCTTTCTCTTCTTTTCTCTCAAATAAGAAAATAAAATAAAATAATTCCAGATTCCAGAAGTGGGGAAACAGGCCCCAGTCTTGTTAAAAGAGTGTTGAAAAAAAAACACAGAGAAGAGACAGAGAAGGTAATTCAAGGAGCCAGCACTGTACTGCAATCAGCCATCCCAATAGTCATTTGGGGGAGAGCAGGTAGTGTACTGTGAGTGATTTTGAGACAATGTCCATCCAAGGAGGCCAGAGAAAACAGGACTGTGCTTGTGACCATGGGGTTGACATCACTGATCCATCTTTGGCTCTCATTTCTCTGGGATGGCAACCTTCTCCCGCATCCCTGTGAGGTGGCAAAGATGATTACAGCACATCCAGGCTTCTCCTCTCCTCATTTCTCCCTCATCTGAAAGAGAATCTTCCCATGCCATGCCTCAAGGAAGGTTCTAGATACACTGACTGGATCTTGGATCTTTAATAATTTTTTTTTGCATTTTTTAAGGTCCAAGAACATGTCTTTGAGCTTAAGCAACGTGGCCTGTAAATGCTCATTGTGAAATCCTAAGTGGGAATGCTGAGAAAGGGTCAGAAAGAGAACTGGTCAGACTGAAAAATGCAAGGAATAAAAACAAAACAAAACAAACAGGAAACCGATAAGAGGAGAAGGTGGTCTTTAGTATCCAGAACATACAAGATGCTTTATTCCAAGTCTGGGGAAGATCAGGGAATGAAGCCCGTGCCCAAGAAGAAAGAAAGATTCCTGGCTCCTTCCCCAGAAGATGTGCTCACTGTTAACATTATGAAACCTGTGCTTCTGACTCAGACTGACCTGCCTGAAATCCTGCTCTCCAACGTAAGCTATGTGATCTTGGCAGGGGAACATACAGTTTGCTAACCACCCAGAACATCTCTGAAAGTCAAGGGGACGCTATTGATCATTTCAATGGGGAGCCCACCATGAGACTCTCCAGACTCTTGTTACTGTGTGTGGTCATTCTTTTCATTGCTATCTAGACGAAAACGAAAAAGTCCTCATTGCTGCAGACAGAATAGATATGACATTAAAAGCATCTGTCAGGCTGGAAAGACGGCTCAGTAGTTGAGACACTTGCCTGCAAAGCTTAACGACCTGGGTTAGATCCCCAGGACCCATGTAAAGCCAGATGCACAAAGTGGCACATGCATCTGGAGTTCGTTTGCAGTGGCTGGAGAGCCTGGTGTGCCCATTCTTACTGTCTGTCTCTCTTCTATCTCTCTCTCCCTCTCTGTTTGCAAATAAATAAATAAAATTTTTAAAAAGCATCTATTTGTCAAAGAAAAAATATAAATTAAACTTTAGTCAAACTGGGACATTCTCTTGAAGACAGTGATAGACAAAGGAGAAATTAAGCCACATGCTGGGAGAATTGACAAACAGAATTTCATAATTGCAGTTTGGGCTATTTTAAATAAAGGTGTGACTCTGATTGAAGTCATCAACATGAGTATGTATTCTGATTTCTTTGGGGCATTAGTGCCATCTCTGGGTCCTGGGGTGTGAATTAGTTGGTATTCTCCATAGAAACAGAACCAGCAGGAGATGATAAGTACATAAACAGGTGGGTGGCTGGATGGAGGGGTGATGGAAGGAGCCATGTAGGTTATAGAAATTGGCTCTTTGGCTTTCACAAACAAGTCCCATGAACTGCCATCAACAAGCCGGAGAGCCAGGGGATTTCAGTCCAGATCTGAAAGCCTGAGAACCAGGAACTCCATGTGAAGGCAGGAGAAAACGGAGGCCTCAGCTTAGACAGGAGACAGGCTTCCCTGGCTTCCTCATTGCATTCAACCCATAGGCTAGCCCAGCCCCCACCCCACTCTGGTGAGGGCAACCTTAGCAAGTGCTCTTTCCTACAAATACCCACGTGGACACTGCTAGGAACAGCGTTTTCTAGCTCTCTTGGGACTCCTTTACTCCGGTCCATCTTACCTCCGAAATCTCCCATCACAGAGAGTTTAATGCCAAAAAACTGTATTAGCCTCCTGTCAGCCATGTAAGGGTTCCAAACGCCATGCTGCCTATTGTTTGCAGCTTAAGCAAAGAAGTTTATTCAAACAAGCTGCTGACTTGAAGGGAAAACCATCTAGGATTTGTTTTTTACAATTTTTAAATAATTTATCCCTACTTAAAAGATAGATTGCCCTAAATGTAACATACAAAAAAAAAGCTATATACAAAAAAAGTTATAAAATATTTCTTGGTTTTACAATGCTAACTAAAAACCATTAAAATTCTCCAATTAAACAAGGATTTTTATGTTGCTGGGGGTTTTGTTATTAAAATAATAAGACTGAAAGAATTTACCAGAATATAAAGTTAAGAGCTGAAAGAACAGAGCACTAATGGAGAAAGGGGATATTTTCACAGAACCAGTGATTTTCCTCATACCATCTTTATTTGCTGCCAGCCAAAACAGAACATTGGACTGGGGAGATGGCTCAGAGGTTAAAGCCACTTGCTTGCAAAGCTTGCTAGCCTGGGTTAAATTCCCCAGTACCCACATAAAGCCAGACACTCAAAGTGGTGCATGTGTCTGGAAGCGGCAAGAAGCCCTGTTCCATCCATACTCAAACAAACAAACAAATAAAATATTCTTAAAAAGAAAAAAAAACCCAGGGCTAAAGAGATTACTCAGTGGTTAAGGCACTTGCCTGCAAAGCCTAATGACCTGGGTTGGATTCCCCAGCACCACGGAAAGAGCACCCATTCTCTCTTTCTCTCTCTCTCTCTCTCTCTCTCTCTCTCTCTCTCTCTCTCTCTCTCTCTCTCTCTCTCT
>PVHP010000983.1:0-102481 GCA_004024765.1 Zapus hudsonius | reverse complement strand
ATGTGGCAGAACCGAATTCCAGCTTTCTCATCGAGACTTAGTCTTGGTCTCTAACGAAATTCTGGAGTAAGTAAAGCAGCAGGTTCCCTTTTTAGCAGACACCCCCTGTCTGCTGGAGAGCACTTCAGCTCTAACTCCATCTTCCCTTTCCCACTGTGCAGGTGTGTGTGCTTCATTGATCGGCTGCGGGTCAAATCGGAATCGGATCTGCCTCATGGACAGACCCTTCGGTTCATAATCTCATGATCTGCTAAGTGGTGTGTGTGTCTTAACCTTCGACTGCACCCCAGAACCACCCTGCCCACCACCTTCAAATAATATGATCATTGTTTTTCACCTTGACTCTTTCCTTATTTATTTATATTTATTGTCAGCCATGGCAAGTGCTGGAGTCACCTCAGCTGCCACTTCATAAAAGACATCCTGGTCCACTCTAAGGAGCACACCAGTGGCATTCCATGCTGGCCTTTAATTTCAGCTCAATAAGTGGGTGGGTTCCCTGTGACATGTCCTTCAGTTTTAGTTTGTGTTTCTTTGATGACTAAGGAGAATCGGTCTCACGTGTTTCTTGGCCATTCTTGTATGATACCTTGAGAAAGTTTTCCCATCCTCATAACTTCAGTGTCTCTTTGATTCACTTATACCAGCTCTTTGTATCTGGTGGACACAGATCCTTTGTTTTGACAATATTTTTCCTAGGTTTCAGTTACACATTATTATTTTTTCTTTTAATGGGTCCAAGTCTTTAATTCCCTGTGATTGTGTGTGTGTGTCCATGTGTGTGTGACTGGGTCACAACTTGTTTATGCAGGGCTCATGTGTCCCTCAGCTCACATATGCAGGTCACTAGACAGCCATCCGGTTGGTTTTCATCCTTGGCCTCGTTGGAGGTGAACTCTCTGGTTGTTGGCTGCTGCATTTACCAGACTGGCTGGGCCACAAACTTCAGTCTCTGGCTCCCTTCTCGCCCTCGGCACACAGAGATTACAGTGTGAGAGCCGCAGCCACCGACTCTACCTGGGTTCCGGGACACCCCGCAAGTTCCATTGAGCCATCTCCTTAGCCCCAAGGTTTTGATTCCCACAGAACCTATCTTTATTTATTTATTTATTTATTTATTTGCTTTATAATTGTCTTCCGTGTCTCACTTTAATAACTGTTTACTCACCAATAGTAAAAGTCTTATGTTTTATAGAAGCTTTGTATTTAGGTCTATGATCCAACTTCGGTTAAGTCTCACATACAGCATGAAGTAGAGGCTCTCATTCAGATTTTCCCCTCATAACTGTTCTGCCATTTCCAAATCATTTGTTGATGAGATTTTCTTTTCCCTCATTGGCTTGCTTTCATGACTTAGTTGACAATGAATGTGCTACAGACATGCGTACGTTTCTGGAATCTCCGTTCTGTTCCTCTGAGCCTATTTGTCTATGCCAACATCACACCGTATTTTAGTATTGGACATCTCCACTTGTGGTAGTTTGAATAATGTCCCCCAATAGAATTTATTATAATTGTGTTTATTAAATTGTTAATTGTCTCCAGGCTTCTGGCTGGAGGAAATGTCACTTTGGCCTAGCCTCCTGGGAAAGGGACTGGCCCTTTCTAAATTGGATGCAAAATACTAGGGATAGATATGCAAAAGAAGAGCCAAACCCTGGTCTGGCAGTTCTGCATTTTGTGAATTACAGTGTGCTTGCTTGCTTGCTTCTGGAGGTGCTGTCTCTCTCTCTCTCTGCTTGCTTCTGTAAAAGGGAGCCAGCCTTTTCCTTAACTGCCCCTGGATCTGACAGTTTCAATAAATACTTTCCTCCCCAGAAATTTGTACCTGGTTTGGAGATTCATCCCGGTGGTGTGGGACTGACTATGACACCACGTAACTCTTAAAAGCAAGTGGTTTAAGTCCCTAATATGACCCTTCTTTTTCAAGATTGTTTAGACTATTCTACATTCCCTGTATTTCCATATAATTTTAGAACAAACTTGTCAGTTTCTACCAAGCACCTTATTGGTTTTTGATAGTGACATTGTTCAATCTACAGCTCAATATGGGGAAACAGACACCTTAAAGACACTGAGTATCCCAATGTTTATTTTATACTTATTTAGTTATTTAATGTCCTGTAACAATCCATAATTTCTACATGTCTTATATGTTAAAAATAATCTTTGGTTAAGAAATATAGCTTATTGCTAGATGTAGAATTCAAATCAAATAAAGAACAAATGCATCGCTCATTCACTTTAAAATATTTTATTTATTTATGACAGGGAGAAAAAAAGAAAGAAACAAATATATAGAGAGATTGGGCAAGCCACTGCAAACATTCTCCAGACACATGCACCACCTTGTGCATCTGGTTTTTATGTAAGGTGCTAGAGAATTGAATTTAGGTCCTTGGGCTTTGTGGGCAAGTGCTTTAACCACTGAGCCATCTCTTCAGGCCCTCGTTCATTTTGTCAACAAATAGTCACATATAAGTAAGGCAATGTGGACTGGAGAGATGGCTCAGCAGTGAAAGGAACTTGCTTGCAAAGCCTGATGGCCTGGGTTCGATTCCCCAGGACCCATGT
This sequence comes from Zapus hudsonius, assembly GCA_004024765.1. Classification (NCBI taxonomy): domain Eukaryota; kingdom Metazoa; phylum Chordata; class Mammalia; order Rodentia; family Dipodidae; genus Zapus; species Zapus hudsonius. The sequence goes on along the minus strand of PVHP010000983.1, from coordinate 99,907 downwards.
AAAGCCAAATGCACAAAGTGGCACATGTGTCTGGAGGTCATTTGTAATGGCAGGAGGCCCTGGTCTCTTTCTTTCTCTCTCTCTCTCTCTCTCTCTCTTTCTCTCTCTTTCTCTCCATCTTTTTCTTTCAAATGAATAAATAAAATATTTTTTAAAAAGAAAACAATGCTATCTGATACTTATCAAATAGATAATATTATTGGCTCCTTGGTGATAGAGAGAGATCCTCTGGCTAGATTTAAACAACCCTTAGCTGATTTCCATACCAGGTTAAACTCTAACTTTTTTCATAGATTCACAAAAGTTTTAGTAAGTGCCTATAATATATACAGCTCTGGCCAGATGCTGTGTCAAAAATAAACATACAACACAATTCTATTCATGAATATATGTTTGTTTCATGGAAAAAAAGAAGTGCTAGAAATCGAGGAATGAAAAGACAGGGTACCTGTTGTGATTACTTATGAGTAGCAACCTTTCTCCATCCATTTCCATAGAGGACACCTCAGATTTTCTTGAGGCCACCACTTAGGACACCAACAACCAGCACCCATAACCAGATACCAGCACTGTTCCCCAAGATGCTGCCACCACCCCTATCTCAGCCATGCAGGCCCCCACAGGTAAGAACAGAGCATGGGACCAGCCATAATAGTCCTAAGGGCCATGTCTACCCTTCTGGTCTTGCACCAATAACTAGCCTTTGTCCATTTGTAAATCTAGGTAGAAATCATTTTGAACTAGTCTGTCATTGGCATTTGAAATAGTCTCAGAGAAACTTTCATTTTATCAGAACAGTCAAAGAAACTTAAGTTCTTGTAAGCTCAAGTCTGGTCTCATAATCCTTTAAAAGACTCACCATATCTCTCAGCCAAATCTTTCTTGTTTTCCAAGACTTGGCTCAAATGGTACCTTGTCTAAGCTTTATTCTCTGAAGACCTGCCACGTGGGCTGAGGTAGTGGCTTCCAGGGTCTCCGGTGGGACTGTGTTTACCTCTGTCCTAACTTGTGATTAGTTAGGCTATGAGTGTGGTAAAACATTAAATAAAACAGTGTCTTCAATGCACACGGAGTCGCTCACTCACATAAACAACTGTCTCAAGCAGTCAGCCTGAGGTTGGCAAGGCGGTGCCCAAGGTCAACAGGGAGCCATTCACTTCTCTAACTTCTCCATCTGGTGGGGTGGTTCTGGCCACAAGGTCTCCTCATGATCCTAAGTGACCCCTGGAAATGCATGTCAGGCCACAGTGTGGAAATCAGGCTGGGCTGAAGGTGACACTCCTCCCCGCAGTCTTCCCAGATGTCCTGCTGATGCTCCCACTTCCAGACTTGCCAGAAGCTGATAAGCCTGGGGGCTGTCACTTTAACCTGGGCAGAAGGAAACCAGGGCTTCCTGCCGAGCTTAAGACACAGTGCACATTGCCTGGCTGGCTGGCTGTGTTCTCCGAGGACCTTTTGCAGTGCCTGGCACACAGGAGAGACTCCAGAAAATGTAGCCACCATGTGGGTTGAGGTTGATCACGCACACATGAATTGCACTAACCTTCAGTGTATATCCTGAGGAATTTTCACCTGTAAATATACCTGCATAGCTACCACCCACATCGAGATGTGTAGATCATTGCTAGAAGGTTCCTGCATGCCCCTTCTCACCATCTTCTCTCTAAGATAACCACTGTTCTGACTTCTCTCACCTCAGTGACTTTGCTCGTTCTTGAACTTCCTTTAAAGGAAATTATAGGACATTCCACATTTCAGCTAAAACAATTCATGATATCTAGGATCAGTGACCATGTGTTCCAGAGGTCTCCAGGTTAGTTTCCACTGTAAATAGGTTGTCACACAGACTTACTTATTTTGGTGTTTTTTTCTAGGTTTTTTTTTTTTTTTTTTGCCAAGCTGGCCTCCACCATACCAACCTTCTGCCTCAGCCTTTCAAGTGCTACAATTATAGGTAGATATCACCATGCCAGGCCAGTTACATTTATAAAACAGTCTTGTGCCACACGACACATGAGAACCACATAGATAACGGTGGTCCTGTAAGATTTTGGCACATAATGGCATCATTGTTGACTTAGTTTGTGAGGCCACAGTCTATGTTGGTCACACAGAAGGATGACACATTTCTCAGAGCAGGTTCCCACGGCTAAGAAGCTAGCCACGGATACTATAGAGCTTGAGGTGGTTTGAATCAGATGTCCCCATAAACTCATGTGTTTTGAATGCTTGGTCTCCAGCTGGTGGCAATTAGGGAGGTGGAGCCTTGCTGGAGGAAGTGTTTCTGGGGGTGGGCTTAAGGGGGTTATAGCCAGCTCCCTCTTGCCAGGGCTCAGCCCACTTTCTTGATGCTTTTTTTGCCAGCTGCTTTGGCATCTACTCCCTTACCTGCCACCTTGACGCATCCCCCTGACACTGTAAGCCTAAGTAAACTCTTTCCTCCCAACAGCTGTTTTTGGCCAGGTGTTCCACCCAACCACACGAAGGTAACTGCAACATAGCCCAACTCCCTTTCATCTGAATTAGTGCAATAAAGTTCTCTTCTGTTCTCACTTTTTAAAGAAAGAAGCCTTAAAACATCACTTCCGTCCAGCCTCTTGTTGCAGGCTGAGGTGTCCAGGGCAAGGACACAGGGTTCGTGGGTCTGGTGATGGCAGGCAGACATAAAAAAGCTGGCAGAGAAGATGAACAAAGTCCAGGCTTGCCACCTGGAACACCTACAGCCAACCCAATGTGATACCCTGTGCCAGTCCCAACCACCCAGCTGGAGGAGTCCTGCCTCTGCCACCCCCATAAGGAAGCACCTCCCTCTCTACAGCACTCAGCTTTTTCTCGATCAGCCAGAACCAGAAAATGGGTCCTGGCTTTGTTCATCAGACAAAAGCTTGGCAGAAGTGTGAACCACGGACAAAAGGCTGTCAGAGCTGCTCTGATGAAAGTCTGATGCCAAACAATACATGTGAAAATAACCCCATTTTTCCTGGGAGCCTCCCCACCAAAACATTTGTTCTGCCACATGTCAGGCTTTGGCCATAATGGGGAGGTTGACAGGGACAAGGGAGAGGGAAAAGAGTGGCAGGAGAGAAGCAGGGGGTCCTCATAGATGAGGATGCGTTCACAGGAACGTGCAAACATGGGGGAATGATGGCAGGAAATTAGGTTTTCTCTTCCTTCCCCTCTATCACTCACAAATCAGTGGTGTGTCCCAATGGGTCCCCAGGGACAGAGTTCAAGGCCGCTATTCAATGCCAGAAGACCCAGGTCGGTTGGGAGGCAGCTCAACCCACACCCTAGGCTGGGTGGCAATTGTGAGGTGGGGGGGTGTTCCATTTTGGGCACTTCTCCTGGCCAATCCTGAGCCCCCCCTTCCTTTATTCTCCCTTTCCCAAGCTATAGTTCTAAAAGCACCCTATTCAGCTTTGTAGGTGTAACTGGTTGGCTTTGGCATCACTGTGACAATGAAGGACTTGAGGGAAGAAGGGTGTATTTAAGCTCATTGTTTCAGAGGTCTCAGTCCATCACAATGGGGAAGGCACGGTAGAATATAGTCACTCAAGTCATTGTGGGCTGGGCAGCATCCAGGTTTCCCATTTCCTTCTTTCATTCATTTCATTGGGGCCTCCAGCCTATGGGATGGTGCCACCTCCATTCAGGGTGGTCTCTCCTCAATCCATCCTCTCTGAAAACTCTCTCACAGACATACTAGAGGTGTGTCTCCCCATTGCCTAGGTGATTCTATTTTTTTTCATTTAAAAAAACTTTTTGTTTACTGACAACTTCCATAAATATACACAGTATACCACATGATCACAATCCCCTCCCATGACCCTCCCTTTCCCCCCTAAATCCAGTCAAATCGATGATGGAGATTAACATTGTCAATAGGATGTCTTTCCCTGGAATCGCTGTCCTTCCCCCCAGTGGCTGCTGGATTGTCTTCAGTGATCACCAATACTCAACTGTCAGCCTTTCCTTGCATTCACAAGCACACACATTTGATCGATGCACACTCAGGGAGCAGCATAGGAAGGCTCCAAAGGGAACTCAGAGTCCTGACGCAAAAATCCAAGCAGGGTCAGGGCACCCTCCTCCGTCTCACAGGCGATTCATCCTCCAAAGGCCAACTAAGTGTTGCCCTGCGCGTCTCACCAAAAAGAGACAGAGAAGTTTGATCTCCATGTGCCACAGCATGGATAGTGGAGGGGCAAGTTCTGTCCTGGGCCCTACACAAACGTATTTCACCTTTCAAGTTCCCCTCAGGACGAAGTGTGCTGCCTCAAAATTATGTGTTGAACCCCTAATATTCAGTAACTCAGACTGGTACTGTGTTTGGAGACAGAGACTTCAAAGAGGTAATGAAGATAAAAATGAGGCCCCGTAAGTAGGTCCAAATTCGGTATGATTAGTGCTCTTACAGGAAAGGGAAGAGACTCCAGGAATGTACGCAGAGGAAAGGCCGTGTGAAGACAGCTGCTGCAGGGTCTTTGTGTTGCTGGAACAAACACCTAACAGAAGCAGCTTGTTGTAGTCACCTTTTCTAGTTGCTGCACAGAAAGAACCCAAACAAAAGTGGTTTGTGGAGGAATGGGTTTATTTGGCTTACGGACTCGAGGGGAGACTCCATCCTGGCAGGGAAAACGATGGCATGAGCAGAGGGTGGACATCACCTCCGCCACAGCACTGGAAATAGCAGCAGGGAGGTGTGCCAAACTCTGGCAAGGGGAAGCTGGTTTATAATCCCATAAATCCACTCCCAACAACACAGCTCCATCGAGATTGTAAAATCCAAATATCCATCAGCTGAGGATCAATTACCCAGCACACATTCATTTGTTTGTGGGGGACACCTGGATTAAACCATGACACAGCTGATGGGAAGACAGGGGAAGCTTCATCGTGGTGGAAGAAGCTGACACACCTATGAATAGCAGCGAGAAGGAAACCAACACCAGCAAGAACAAATAGAGCTCAAGCTGGCTCTCTAGCAGGGCTGGACTCAAGATTTGCCCCGAGCAACACACCTCCTCCAGCAGGGCTCCACCTGCTGAAGACTAAGTAGGAAACTTTATCAAAAATACCTGAGTCTATGGGGGACATATGTTTATATTCAAACCACCTCAACAGCCACCTGAAAGCCAAGAATGAAAAAGAAAGTGACTGCTGAACCCCTGATCTTGGATTCTACCTCCAGAGTTGTGAGAAGTAAGTTTGTTTCAAAGCCATTCAGTGTTATGGCAGCCTTGTCACACGACCTATCTCCTCAATGAAAACTTTTTCTCACCCTTAGTGAGTTTGGCTACTATTATGACAGATCTCTGTTTTCTTAAAAACATTATAGTGAGCCAGGTGTGGTGTTACATTCACATTATCACAGCACTTAGGAGGCTGAGTTAGAAAGATCATAAGTTTGAGGTTATCTTGGGCTACGTTGTAAGACTGGGATTCCCCCCCAAAAAAACCCACTCATAATAATAACCCAGGTAGTTCTGAGCACATGTCCATACAAACATTTCTTTTAACTCTGAAAAGGTCTCCATTCTTCCAGGAAACCCACCCAGAAAGTCTGCCCCACACAATGCATTGGTAGCAGAAGCTCCAATAAGAAATGACTCCCGGGCGTGGTGGCGCACGCCTTTAATCCCAGCACTCAGGAGGCAGAGGGAGGAGGATTGCCATGAGTTCAAGGCCGCCCTGAGATTACATAGTGAATTCCAGGTCAGCCTAGACTAGAGCGAGACCCTACCTTGAAAAAGAAAGAAAGAAAGAAAGAAAGAAAGAAAGAAAGAAAGAAAGAAAGAAAGAAAGAAAGAAAGAAAGAAGGAAGGAAGGAAGGAAGGAAGGAAGGAAGGAAGGAAGGAAGGAAGGAAGGAAGGAAGGAAAGAAAGAAAGAAAGAAAGAAAGAAAGAAAGAAAGAAAGAAAGAAAGAAAGAAAGAAAGAAAGGACTCCCTGTCATGAGGCATCTCTCAGATCTGGGAGGGACAGGTGCTTTGACAACCCCCCACCCACCTATCCACAAGTTGGATTTATAATCTCTAGTTTAAAATCACAGTTTAAAACAAGCAGTTTAAAATGTTTAGATTTGTATGTGAGTTGGAGTAAAAGTCAGTAGTAGAGGCCAGGAAGCGAGAAAGAGGCTATGAGGGAGGGAGGAGAGGGGAGAGCTTAAGGGAAGGGTATTGCAGATATGTAAGGAGAGGGGCAGAATACTGGGGTGGGATGGTCTAAGTGGGGGCAGGGAATGGGATGGAGGAGAGAAGGGGGTTGGAGGAGAGTTAATCAAAATTTAAGATGTTATGAATAAGCCATTTGGAAAACCTACTTCTTTGCTAGCTAATAACATACATATACTTATAAATTATTAAATATAATATTATATATTAAAGAAAAAAGAGAGAGTTTGGGCAGAAGTATAATGTTGTGCCCAGAAGCCATAGATTATTATTATAAAAATTTTACTGCCAGGGTGGGATATCTTTGAGTGAGTTGTTGGCCAGGGAGGTCCATAGTGCCCCCCCCAAACATTACAAGGCTCTTGGTTGCCCACCTGAACTAGATGGTAATACGCTATTGCTGAAGACCCCACATGCTTGGGCTGAAGGTCACTGAGAATTCAAGCTAAATCTGAGCTTTCTGAAAGACTCCTCCTGACTAACTGTCAGGATGCTGAAAAGACCTAATTAGCCTGTGGGGGAGAAAAGTCATCCAAGTTCGTAATCAGCAGTGGACCTTGAAAGCTCTATGGCTGACCAGCCAGGTCAAACGTGGCAAGTGCTGTAATGGTAGTATGTTTGTTATAGGGAAAATAAGCTGCTCTTTCAATATGAGGCCAGCTCCATGGAGAATTCATGCCTGGTACTGAAAAACTAGTCCAAAACCTATGGCTAGGAAGGTCATAAGCTGTAGGGGAAACTACTATGATGTCTGGCTAAATGAATATATTATGGCAAAAAGAAATCCTTCCCCCTTGAGTTGATGCTTGTCAGGTTTTTGGTCACGTTAATGAAAATAAAACAGCTGATACATGGTTTAAGGGGATCTAGTCCATCACGTGGGAGCTTGCAATGTGGCTGACTCACATGTCCTCCTACAGGACACAGACAGTACACAGGCCAGAAGTGAGTCGGGCAGTCATTAACTCTCAAGTCCTGTCCCCCAGTGACCCATTTCCTCCTGCCAGTCACTACTTCCTAAAAGTTCCACAGCCTCTCCAAACAACACCACCAGCTGGGGACCAAGTGTTTAAACACGTGAGTGGGGGACACACCGCAGCAGTACCATTCCTGACTAATGGCTCTAGAGCGCTGAGAAAGAAACAGCAGTGTTGTTATGACTCACCTGCTGCTCTCTGCAGAGCCCTAAGACTAGTACTTAATGCTGGCTACGTCATCACAAGGGCTGCTGCCTCGTCTTTCCAGCCATTCTGGAAGCCTTGGCTTCCTCTCTGAGGTTGTTAATAGGCTTCACCCATGATGACCACAGAGGTTAAGTATCAGCCAGCAGACTGCAAAGGATCATTCATTTTCTAGATTTACTTGTGAAATTTAACCTTCTGAACTTTCTAACGCGAAGTCAGAATAGCATATCCTCCAGCCCTGTCTTCCCTTGCACGCACTGGCCATAGTCACATCCAGGGGTCTCTCTCTCTCTCTCTCTCTCTCTCTCTCTCTCTCTCTCTCTCTCTCTCTCTCTCTCTCTCTCTCTCTGCCACACTGCCATCCAAAGGAGCAGGGAACAGGGGACATGTGAGAGAAGGGGAGGGGGACCGGGGGAGTCAGACAGCAGAATAGTTTCCACAAAGAATGCTCCCTCTGCATTTGGCCAGGCTTCAGAACCAGCCGGGAGAGCAAAATGTCTCTGAACTAATCAGAAGGGGCCATCAATGCCATGTGTCACGTCATATGCCTAGAATTCCAAAACTCAGGGAGCTGAAGCAGGAAGGTCAGGATTATCAGACCAGCTTGGACATGTTCAAGGTCATCCTGGTTGACATAGTGAGACCTTGTCTCAAAAAAAAAAAAAAAACAACAAAAAAAACCAGTGAATAATGGGCAGAGCCTTGGGACTAACAGAACTTGACAAGCAGTTAGAAGGCCCTAGTTTGATCCACAGTACCACACACATACCCTACACAAAATAAGTAGGTTGGTTTTGTTTTTTTGGGGTTTTCTGTTGTTTTTAGTTTTCGAAGTAGGGTCTTGGTCTAGCCCAGGCTGACCTGGAATTCACAATGTAGTCTCAGGGTGGCTTCAAACTCCTGATAATCCTTCTACCTCTGCCTCCTGAGTGCTGAGATTAAAGGTGTGTGCCATCATGCCTGGCTCAAAATAAGTAGTTTTTAAAGGGTCCAAAGGTCTTTGGCAGAGATAGAAAAGTCTTAAGAGGGTTGCCTTCTTAAAATCTACCAGACTTGGGGCAACCTGATAGGCTTAATTGCTGGAATGTCTTGAGCTAACTGGTTGACCCTTTGCAGTGTGTGTGTGTGTGTGTATGTGTGTGTGCCTGTGTGTCTGTGTGTCTCTGTGTGTGATTGATTCTACCACAGAAGTTGGGATCCAGGTCCATGCAATTAACAGTCCAGGAAGAATAGTACTTATGAACCCTAGAGCCCTGGGTGTTGGGTGTAGGTCGTCTCAGGCGGCACACTGTTAGTCTGGTCTCAGAAAGCTGGTCAGAGCCCATAAGAATGATCACCTCAGGAAAGACTAAAAGTGAGGCTTACTGATCTGCATTGCTGCATATGAAGGATTAACATATTCCACAAGATCTGGAACCCCAGAGGATAAGGGCAGTGCCCCTCTTTCTAAGAGTCTCAATGCATACAGCATGAGACTGTGGGGATTTAATCACCAATGTTCAATACACACCTGAATTTACGCTGTCAGTCATTTAAAGACTTTTATTAAGGCCTACCCCAAAGATGCCAAGATATGCCAGGCTTTGTGAGGTAGACAGCATGGAACTCTGGGTTGACTGACTACTCAGCAGGAGACAAGGGTGTGATCCTGACATTAACAACTGGAGTCCATCTCCTTCCTAAAGGGTTGAGCAGTGCTCAGAACTAATAGGGACTCACGAAATATTAGTTGAATAAAAGAATGTTCATATTAAGAGCTGAAGATTCCCCTGCTCAGAATATGAACTTGTATTTGGAAGCTACAGTGAGATCAAGTAAATGAACACGTTCCAAACAGCTTGGTGTTCGCAGTCCTGGGCTTGGCACTCCGAAGTGTGTGAAAAACAATAGATGATAATAAGTCTGGTAACTTCACAGAGCTGCTGATCTAGCATGAGATTCAGATAGGAGTCAGAGGATGAAACCATGTGATTCGGACCTTGCAGGACACGCCTGTGACCCCCCTCCTAGCTCACACACAGTAAGGTACAGGAGGCCTAGGGGTCTATTTAACAGGGAAGCAAGTTATCTTAGAGGAGTGCACACCCAGAGGAGAAAAGCAAATGGGATGAATGTCTTCATTGTCTTCAGATCCCTTGAGGACCTTCAGATCTTTGTATTCCAAAGTATCAGGACCTTCCTTCCAGCCGCTCAGAGCCTCTGCACAGCGCATCCCTTAGCCAGCTCACACCAGCCAATGAATCGTATGCTGGGTTGGTTCAAATCTCCCTGCAACCACCACGCAAACCACCTGCTTCTACCCCAATTCTATCAAATGGAGTGAGGCTCGCTCGCGAAGTCATGCTGAATGCTGGTATAGCAGGAGAGATCCTTTGTTCAAGCCCAAGTCCTCCTGTTTCCATCCTGGACTATTCAAGTATTCAGCTTTTATTAAAATATTTATTCAAAAGGAGAGAGAGAATATGAATGAATGAGTATGGGTACACTAGGGCTTCTAGCCACTGTAAACGAACTCTGCATCTGGCTCTACATGGGCACTGGGGAATTGAAGCCAGGTCGTTAGGCTTTGCAGACAAGTGCCTTAACCTCTGAGCCATCTCTCCAGCCCAAAACTGAGCTTTTGTAGGTTATGCTGAATGCCCTCCTCCTAATCCCACTGGTAACTGGAACTTTCTACTAGGTGAGGCTGATGGTAGACTGTTGTTGTCAGCTTTCTAGTTGCTGCACAGAAAGAACCCAAGCAAAAGCGGCTTGTAGAGGAATGGGTTTATTAGGCTTATGGACTCGAGGGGAGTCTCCAACCTGGCAGGGAAAACGATGGCATGAGCAGAGGGGTGGACATCACCTCCGCCACAGCACTGCAAACAGCAACAGGAAGGTGTGCCAAATACTGGCAAGGGGAAGCTGGCTTATAACCCCATAAGCCCGCCCCCAACAACACAGCTCCATCGAGGTTGTAAAATCCAAACTGCCATCAGCTGAGGATCGATTACCCAGAACACATTCGTTTGTGGGGGACACCTGGATCAAACCATGACATAGACCCACTCTGAAAATGCCGCTCAGGGACAGGAATACCCTAAGGCATCCCTTCCCCCACCCCACCCCGCTACCCCACTGCAACTGACTGAGGCCTTCATGATCCCACAGTGAATACCCTAACCCCACTGAGGAGGACCCCTGGGGAAACAGGAGCAGGGGTGAGGGGATAAAAGAGTATAACTTATTATAATATATAAAGTTAAATTAAAAATTAAAAAGGCCACTCAGAATGTCATACTTCTTTAATCTTTACAAAAGCCCTTCTACAAAAATGACCTTACCTTTCCACACACTTATAAAAGAAATCAGCATCTTCATCCCAAAGAGCTAGAGATGTAGCTTAGTCAGTAAAGTGCTTGCTTGACCTGAGTTTGATCCCCGACACCCACATAAATGCCAGGCATGGTGGCATGCTCCTGTAATACCAGTGGTAGAGAAGCAGAGATAGGGGGACCCCTGGAGCTTCCTGTCCAGCCAGTCTAGCCGGATGGGAGAACTGCAGGCCAATGAATGACTGTCTCAAAAGAAATGGATGCTATGTCTGAGGATGACACCCAAGGGTGTCCTCTAGCCTCCACACATGCACACACACATGAGCATACATACACACCTGCAGAATAAAAGTAGAATAGAATTAGTTTTTAAAAGAAATAATGTCTAAAGGACTGTGGTATGGTTCTGTTGGTAGACCACACACCCTGGGTTCAATCCCCACACCTGTCATCCAGCACTGAGGTTCAGGAACTCAAGGTAAACTCAGAGTGAGTTCGAGGCCAGCCTGGGCTCCATGAGACCCTGCCTCAAAAACAAACATAAATAAGATAATAAAATGTCAGCCATATGATGGATAAGGCTAGAGATCCAGAATCTAAGAATCATCTAGAATCATGATCTCAGAAGCCTAGAACCCTGGGAGCTTTTAAAATGCACAGATCACTTACCAGTCTCTTTCAGATATTCTCACTGAAATGGTCTTGTGGAATCCTGAATAGGAATATTTTTAGAGATCCCTGACAGGCTCCAGGGTAGGGAATTGAGAACCATTCTGCTCTTCCTTGCCCGCATTCCTGACTATTCACAAGGGGAGAACTAGTGATGAGTGACAAGACTTGCCCAAGGTCCTTCTCCTCTCCACATCAGAGAGCTACAGCAAGGCTTGTCCTGGGAAGAAAGCCCAAGGATACTGACTGGGTGAAGGAAGAAGAGGAAGAATGGAGGCAGGCCCAGAGGCCATGGTCAAGTTTGCCCCACTTTCCTAGGATTAATGGCAACCACATTGCCATTCTGCACAGCGTCCACCAGAGGAGGAAGAACTCAGTTCATGCTAAGGTGACACTCTGGTCATTGTAGTCTCTGCTGTCCCCAGCTTTGTATTGCTATGAATGTTACCCTAGTCCCCAAACCCAGGTATGATTCCCAGCTCTGAAAAGGCCACCCTGGGCCTGCCCTGTCCTTTCCCCTGTGAAGGGAAAATTGCAGCTGACACAAAAAGCAGCCACTCCCTGGGGACAGTAATGCTGAAAGAGTCCTGTGTCTTCCAGGCTGCACATAATACCCAATTATCCCCTGGCTTCCCCAGGGACAAAATGGAGAGTGAGGGCTTTCAAAAGCCAGCATCCCTCCAGGCTCCATTATGTGCAGCCTCATTCAGCCGCCTTTCTCTAGGTGGCCCATAAGGTCACTGGGATCCAGGCCCCAGAGGCAGGTCTGCCACACTGAGGACAGTGCTTCCTGTCCCAGTCCAACCAGGAAAGCGCTCTCCCTCCTCAGCTACAGACATGAAGACAGAAGTCTTTGCTGCAGAAACAAGCATCACATAGACACGCCTTGTGACTCCGTCCATGGGCTCTGAACAAAGCCACAGAGAAGTCCAAGCCAGGAGGTCTCCATCCAAGAGCATTCTGGGAGCTCCTATCAAGTGCTCCTGGCCCCCAGTCCCACTCAGCTTGTCTACCTCCCATCTCTGGCTGTCTTCCCCTCCCATCAGACTCTATGGAGACTGTTCTCTCTGCTGTGTCACTGTGCTCATCAGCCACATCAGCAAGTCTCAAGGGCAAGAAACACCATTTCTATGGCTAACTTGGCTTTCTTGCCACTGTTAACACCATGGACCTCGCAGGCAGTGAAATAAATAAATAGCTGTGGAGCCAAATAGCAGAACCCAGGGAGGAGACATCGCCTTCTCTCCAAACCTAAACCTCTGGGCTTTATTCTACCATTACACTACTAATTCTCCCTTTTATTTCTTGGGTCTTTAAGAGGTTTTCTGTTGCTACTATTGTTTGTGTTTTGTTTCTCAAGGTAGGGTCTCTCTCTAGCCCAGGCTGACCTGGAATTCATATGTAGTCTCAGGGTGGCCTTGAACTCATGTTGATCCTACTGCCTCTGCCTCCCGAGTGTTGGGATTAAAGATACGCCTCATCACACCTTGCTAAGTCTTAAATTTTAGCAATATATACTGTTCATAAAAAGTATCTATTTCAAAGTTCCATACCTATTTTCAGGAAGGAGTATCATGAAGTATTTAAGAATTTAAAATCTTTTTGTTGTTGTTGTTTTTGAGGTAGGGTTTCGCTCTAGCCCAGGCTGTTAGAATGGAAATGACCACCATGAGAGACCACTCTGAAAGGAAAGGCTTTTTTTTGTTTGTTTGTTTTTCGAAGTAGGGTCTCGCTCTAGTCCAGGCTGACCTGGAATTCACTATGTAGTCTCAGGGTGGCCTTGAACTCATGGCGATCCTCCTACCTCGGCCTCCCTAGTGCTGGGATTAAAGGCATGCACCACCATGCCTGGCTTAAAATCTTTTTTAAAAATATATTTAGGCTGGGCATGGTGGCACATACTTTTAATCCCAGTACCTGAGAGGCAGAGGTAGGAGGACTGCTGTGAGTTCAAGGCCATCCTAGGCTACAGAGTGAGATTCAGGTCAGCTCAGAGTGAGAGAGAGACACAGAGAGAGTTCAGAGAGAGAGAGAGAGAGAGAGAGCTAGGGTTTAGTGCTGCTGCAAAGGAACTCCAGGATCATGTGCCACTTTATGCATCTGGCTTTACGTGGGTACTGGAGAATCAAACCCAAGCCATCAGGCTTCATAAGCAAGTGTCTTTGACTGCTGAGCCACCTCCCCAGCCCTAAGGGTATGAAGTCTTAATGCCTGTATTTTGAGTTTCAGTTTCAGCATTTACTACCTCGGTTACATTGAGCAAGTAATTTAACCTTACCAATTTTTTTCTTAACCAAACTTTGAGTTCATCATGCATATAATGGTGACAATTTTAGGGCCTAGCTCCTTGTTGTTTATGATCATTAAATGACATGATACAGGCAATGCCCTTAGCATGTAGCCTGGCCCATAGTCAGTCCCAAATGATTGTGAGATATCATTATTGGCTCTCTACATCTTGGGGGCATCATGCTGCAAGGCTCTGGGCATGTGGAGGAGAATGAATAGTGTTGAGCCTTGTTACTTTCCAGCGAGCGATTGACCAGGGAAATCCCTGAGGCACCCAAATGTACAGACTATTGCCAAGGCTCTTGGTTGCCCACCAGAATGAGATGGTAAGACCCTATTGCCAAAGACACCGCATGCTTGGGCTACAGGTCACTGAGAAATCAAGCTGGAGCTGAGCTGGAAACCTCCTCCCCATTAACCAGCTGTCAGGATACTGGAAAGAGCTCTGCAGTCTGCTGTGAAAGAAAATTCATCAATGGTATTCACCTGCACTGGGCCCTTCACGATGTACAACTGGACAAGCAGGCCAAATGTGCCAACTGCTGCAATGGTGGCATGTCTGTTATGGGAAAAACCAACTGCTCTCTGATTGGACTGGAGGCCAGCTCCATGGAAGGGAGTTCCTGCCTGGTACTGAAGACCTAGTCAAAAGCCTATGGCTAGGAGGTCCTAAGCCCTAGGGAAGAAACTACTACTGCTGTCTGGCTAAATGAATATATTACACCCTCAACACATCCTCTAAATACTAGTGTTTATGTCCATATATTAATGCTACTCTCACTTTTGTTTAAAGAAGCTTCTCTGTTTAGATGGAGGTGACCACTGGGATGACTCAAAACTCTTCAAAGTGCTGAGAAGAAGTGACAGTGGAGTGTCCATCACTGAGTGAGACATCTCTGTTACATCCTCCAAGGCTCAGGGACCATTGTGGAAGAGATAACAGAAAGAATGTGAGATCCAAAGGAAGGGGACGAGTGCTTGCAATCTTCCAGACACAAAGTGACCTTGATATTCATGACCTCACAGGGGCTGATACTACCTGCACAAGACCTGCATACTAAGAGGGATAAAATGATGACATCAAAATAGAAGAAAGACCAGTTGGAAATAAGAAGGGATGTAGCGAAGGGGGCACAGGGAGGGAGAGAAAAGGGTGAGTGGTGGGAGGGGGTTATGATCATGGCATATTGTGAATATGTATGGAGGTTGTAATTAAAAAATTTTTAAGAAATACTTGCTATCTACAGGAGGCAGACCTGTAAAGGACCTCTGTTCTAACTGCAGTATGGGGAGATAAGCTGGATCTGTTAGGGAGTCTAGAGCAAGACACACAATCAGACTTCCTGGAGGAAGTGGCACAGAGGAGGCTGGAGCTATGATGGAGTTGGCCATCCAAGCAATGGAAATCAAATAAACTTTGATACAAGAACCAAGGGCAAGAGCCAGCCTATGAAGTATGCATGTGGGGAGGAGACACTGGTTACTGGGCCATTGAACAGAGGAGCGAAGCCACATGACTGTGTGTGATACTCCGTTTGTCCTGCCTCTCATCACTAGTGTTGGTCAACAGAGGTCCCTCAGAGTAAGAGACGCAGAGACAGAAAACTCTTTGACATCTGCTGCCCATGGCCTTGAGGAAGCATGTGTCTGAAGAGGAAGAGGAGCTAACAGGTATAGCCGGAGACTGGTATTCATTAGTGTGTTCCACATGAGCTCCATACTAGAGTCAAATGGGTGACCTTGACATACATAGCTCCTGGCCTGGGATTGTTACCCACCTCCCCACCAACCCAGAACCAGCTGGCCAAAGGTCATTACATGATTTGTGCCTCAGTTGGGCCTCCTGTCTCCCCACCTGCTCAGAGGCATGGACCTGGAGTCCAGTGGTCACCCATCCTGGTCACCACGGTCACCAAGTTAAAGGGCCAGCTGATGTGATAGTGCCCTTGGGTACCCTCTTATGCAGGGTGTCGTAGTCAGCCACACGCCGCTGGGATGAATCTCCAAACCAGGCACAATTTTGGGGAGGAAAGTATTTATTGAAGTAACAGATCCAGGGGAAGTTAAAGAAAGGCTGGCCCCCTTTCACAGATCCAAGCAGAGAACAGAGGCCCAGCACCTCCAAAGCAAGCAAGCAACTCTGACACACTGTAACTCACAAAACAGCAGGATTACCAGACTTGAGTACTGGCTGCTCTTTTGCATATGTATCCCTAGAATTTTGCATCCAATTTAGAAATACCTCAGGGCCAGACCCCAGGAGGCCAGGCCAAAGTGACACCTCCTCCAGCCAGAAGGCTGGATGGAGACAATTTACAATCTTTAATAAACTTATGAATCTATTGGGGTCAATCTATTTAAGCTACCACACAGGGCATAGGGACACTCCTGGTTCCATCACCATTACTATATATGCAAATGTTCCAGGCCTGAGCTCATGTATGTCCTGGCTCTGCCACTGCCTGAGAGAGTGATGGATTCATGGAGGTGGAAAGGCAGAAGGTCATGTACTTACCCTCTGGTGTCAGACAGTCCTGAGGTGGAATGTACACTCCACCTCTTTACAAATCCACAAATTAATAATTTCCATTGTAAGATGGCTCAGTAGTTAAAAGTACTGGCTTGCACAGTCGGCAGGCCTGGCTTTGATTCCCCAGTACCCACATAAAGCCAGATGCACAAAGTGGCAAGAGACCCTGACATGGCCATTTTCTCTCCCTCTCTCTCAAATAAATAAAAGTATTTAAAAATAAATAAATAAAAGAGAAATGACACAAATACAAAGCAGCTACAGAGGGGTCTTGTGAGGAGTCAATGAAATAAGGCATGTAATAGTTTGGCACTTATTAAGTTCTCAAAAAGGTTAACTACTAGAGAACTACTAGAGAATGTTCTGGGCAGTAAGGGTGAGGCCATGACGAAGTATAGAGTTAAGTCTAACTCATCCTCTTGGCTAGATAAGGAAAATGTGGTTTGGTGATACTCCTCCCGAGCCTTAACTTTCAATGGCTTGTTATTAATGAGTGTGGCCATGGTTGTTGGTTACCTGTCAAATACCCTGTTGCCCTTCTTCCTCAGCAACAGGACTCCAAATGATGAGTGTGGCAAATGCCCAGAGAAAAACCCATTCCCCAGACTCTCTTTCGTCTTGGGATGGCAAATCAAATGGATGCAAGAATCCTTTTGTACTTTTTATAATAACAATTCAGATGTATACAAAAATACCAAAACTGTGTGAGGATCTTCATTTGCGTAGTAGGGTAGCACTCAACATCTTGCCATTTATCCATCTTTCTGTGTGTGTGTGTGTGTGTGTGTGTGTGTGTGTGTGTGTGTTTGGTTTTTTGAGGTAGGGTCTCACTCTAGCCCAGGCTAACCTGGAATTCACTATGTAGTCTCAGGGTGGCCTCGAACTCATGGTGATCCTCCTACCTCTGTCTCACGAGTGCTGGGATTAAAGGCTTGTGCCACCACGCCCGGCATGTGTGTGTTTTAAAGCAAAATACATACACACACACACACACACACACACATTATTACACTAGATTATTTTAAAGTAAAGTCCAGATGTTATGTTATTTCCATTCATAAATAATTCAGTACTTATCTCCAAGAGATAAAGACTTTCTTCTTAAAATAACTACAGTATAACAATTATTCTTTAAAAATCATCTACAATGTAGTTGTGTTCAATTGGGAAACTTATTTAAAGGGTCTATTACCGGCTGAAACTTAGATTCTCCCCAAAAAAATCATTACTCCACTGGGGATTTCACAGCTGAGTGGGCTTTTGGGAGGTGGGGCCTGTTTGGTGGGTGTACATCACTGAAGGCATGTGTTTGAAGGGTCTACTTCATTCCCAGGTCCTTCCAATCCCCTAGGGGGTGAGCAGCTTTCCTCAACCATTCCTGTCTTCCATGATGTCTCTGCCTTGCCACAGACCTGAAGCAATGCAGCTGACCATGGACTGAAGCCATGGGCTAAAATAAGTCATTCTTTCCTTAAGGGGTTTTCTTAGGTGTTTTGTCATAGTGAGAAAGACACAGAGACTGACTTGGACCAGGTGTTCCTCAACCCTTCCTCTCATCTCTCTATTGTTAGGGCTAGAATGCAAACTTTTGGTGACCAGGAACCAACTTTGAGGGTGAAAACCAGGCGCTGGGGAGGTAAAGCAGGAAGGAACTGGAGCCCTGATAACCATGGAATCATCCTGCCAGCATCTTAAGTCCAGAATTCATTGGTTCTCAGTCTTGCTTTTTCTTACCAATAATAATAATAATAATAATAATAATAGATCTTATTTTTTCGAGTGCTTTTAGATTCATAGAAAAATTGAGTAGAAAATAGAGAGTTCTTAAACTCCCCCTGCCCAGATCTCATAGATCCCTAACATCGAATGTTTGCATGGTTCATTTGTTGTAATTGATGAGCCAATATTTATACATTATTAACTAAGATCTATCATTTACAGTAAGTATTTTCTATGGGTTTTGACAAAGGTATAATGGCATGTATTCCCCCATAAAACACAGAATAGTTTTGCTGCCTTTAAAAATGATTATATATTATATGTATGATATATGCATATATGTATCATATATGTACATGTATAATTTTTGTGATGCTTAGCATTGAACTCAACCATTCTCTGGAAAGTCATACAGTTAGAATTCTATAGTATGCCACATTTTCAGCTTGGTTTCTTTCACTCAACAACATACATATCTTAGGTTCCTTTATGTCTTTTTTGTGACCTGACAACTCATCTCTTTTTCCTCAATGAATAATGCTTTTATTGTCTGGATGCACTATAATTTGTTTACACATTCACCTGTTGAGAGATAGCGTGGGTGTTTCCAAGGGCAATTATAGTCAGGGTGTTAGAAAAATCTGTGTGCGGGATTTTTGTGTGGACATAAGATTTCAACTCATTTGAGTAGTGATCAAGAAACATGATTAGTGGAGTGTAAGGGAAGAGTTCTCTAAGAAGTTGACAGACTATCTTCCAAAGTGGCTGTGCCAATTGTGTGTTTTTTTAATGTGACGGTCCCATCTTTTAAAAAGCCACTAGAATTTGGGTCTGTGTTACTAACAGCAAAATATCATTTCTAATAGATATGGTGAGGCTGTGCCTACTGGGCACAGATAAAGTGGTGAACTCTTCCATGGACGCCACAATCACCAGTCACCTTATCCACAGTCAGAGCGAAGCACTCATGTAGCTCTATGCTGTCCCCTGACACCTCTTCGTCCACAGATCTGGTCAGGCAAAGCCCTGGCAGATGAGGCTGTCTTGGCTCTTGCAAGACAAGACGAGTTTGCCTTGTTAAGGAGTCTTCAATGATTGGCATTGAACCCAACCGTTCTCTAGAAAGTTCTGCAGCATGCAACGTTTTCAACTTGGTTTCTTTCACGTCTTTCTAACTGTTTGTTTAATCATCACTTCCACCTGTTTTTGGCATGTCTCATTTCTTTATAATTTCCCCCAAGATTAGGGATAGAGGTTTGAAGTTGAATGGGCAAATCCTTTCCTAGTTAAAACCCTTAGATGCTGAAGTGAGCAAAACTTCCCAACTATCATTATCCAGTAATCAGAATCATTTTGGCCACTTGACTTGGCATCACACTGAGCAACAGATGTGTTCTGGGGAGCTATATATACATCATATTGTTATAAATTAAATCCTATTCTAAATGAGCGGATAAAGCTCATCACAGCAGAGGATGATTCGATGAATCCTTCTACAAAGCAAATGACTCCATTATATGAATAATCACTCTCTAACTTAGTTCCCTATTAATAGGAAATGTTCAAATATTGAAGACTTTAATTTTTCTTACATATAGAGATCATAACTGATTGTTTGGTTCTGTCCAATTCCTTTTTCCCCAGGAGCATAATAATCATCATTGTTTGTTATAGTGTGTTTTCACCACCAGGAAAGGTGTGGGATTTAAAAAAGATAGAACTGCATTATTAATGGTTGTCCAGTCCATTAGTGAGAAGACTGTCTTGCTAAGTGCTAAGGAATCTTCAGTGTCTAGTTTTAAGGGTATGTGTGATCACCAGGCTTTGGTGGCACATGTGACCCTCGGCCAGATCACCAACGATCTAAATCAATTTCCACCTGTGTCCAATGGCAATGGTGATGATACATTACCACTAGGGTTGATTTGAAGATCAAATATGTCAACATAGAGTGCTCACCACATAATCTGGACTCACTTAAATCAGATATTAAATATTGGAAATGGTGGTATCCTTCCATGTGAGGTTAGACAGCCCCTCCCCTTTAAAAATGACAAGGATGGTTACTATTCAAAACAGACAAATGCACAAATACATTCATGGAAAATAACAAGTGTGGTTAAGAATGTGGAGAAATTGGAACCCTGTTGCTTCATTGTGGGAAAGTGATATCGTTAGCCACCAAAGAAAACAATGACACTTTCTCAGAAAACTAAAATTAGAATGATCTTATTATCCAGAAACTCAAACTCTGCGAATACACCCAACAGAATTGAAAGTAAGGACTTAAAGACACCCTTGTTCATAGCAGCCTATTCACAACAGCCACTAAAGTATGCATGATTCCACGAATGGCTAAACTGAATGGGCTACATAATATACAAACAATGTATAGTATTTGCCATAAAAAGAAAACACATTCTGATATATGTTAAAACATGGGTGAACCTTGAGGACATTGTGGTAAGTGAAATAAGCCAGGTACAAATACAAAAACACACTTAGAGAAGTCAACCTCATAGTTACAGAAAGCTCAGTGGTACTTGCTAAGAGGTTTAAGGAAGAGAGGATGAGGAATTAGTATTTAATGTGTACAATTCTAATTTTACAAGAAGTGTTCTGTGGATAGGTGATGGGAAGGGTTACCATTTAATACCATAATTTTTTAAAGGATGAATGAAATAGAAAATAAAATAATAAATGATAAAATAAAAAAGTAAAAATAAGGTGATTCCATTTAGAAAATGGGGGCATAGTGGGGGGCAGGACCCTGGGATAAAGAGCAATGTGGAGACACCTGAGACTTAGGTCATGTTTTCTCAGCACTTTGGTGAGTTTTGAGTCTTCTCAATGGTCACCACTATCTGAAAATAGAAGCTTCTCTAATCAAAAGAGAGAATAGCATTAATATATAGAATAAATATAAGTATTCAAAGTGTAGTTTGGTGGGCATAATATATCTATTTAGCCAGACAGATATATCCATTTAGTTCCCCCCCCAGGGCTTATGACCTCCCCAGCTGTAAAATTTTGTAGGGTCTCACTCTAACCCAGTCTGACCTGGAACTCACTCTGTAGTCCCAGGCTGGCTTCAAACTCATAGCAATCCTTCTACCTCTGCCTCCCAAGATCTGTGATTAAAGGCACATGGTGCCATAGGCTTCTTAAAAACTATTTTATTTTATTTATGAGAGAGGCATATATACATACATACACACACACACACACACACACACACACACACATATATATATATATATATATATATATATATATATAGAGAGAGAGAGAGAGAGAGAGAGAGAGAGAGAGAGAGGGAGAGAGAGAGAATGGGCACACTAGGGCCTCCAGCCCCTTCAAATGAATGAACTCCAGACACATGCACCACCTTGTGCATCTGGCTTCACTTGGGCACTGTGGAATCAAACCTGGGTCCCTAGGCTTTGTAGGCCAGTGCCTTAACCCCTGAGTCATCCCTCTAGCCCCACCATACTCTTTTGATTAAATATTCAGTACCAGGCAGGAATTCCCTCCTGTGGAGTGGGCCTCAAATCCGAATGTGAGAGCAGTTGGTGTCCCCTATAACAAATATGCCACCATTGCACCAGTTGGTACATTTGGCCTAATGGACCAGATATACAGTTTGCAGGGCCCAGGGCTGGCTAAGACCTTTGATGACTTTTAGCTCCCAACAAGTTGCATCTCTTTCCAGTATCCTGACAGTCAACAGGGAGGAGGCTTCCAGCTCAGCACCAGCTTGATTTCTCAGTGACCTGCAACCCAAGCATGTGGAGTCCTCAGCAATAGGGTCTCACCATCTCATTCTGGTGGGCAACCAAGAGCCTTGATAATGGCCTGTAATGTTTTGAGGACATCAGGAGCCTCCCTGACCAACAACTCACTGAAAGACATGGCTTCTGGGGGAGACTTTTTTTGAAGCAGGGTTTCAGTCTAGTCCAGTTTGACCAGGAACTTACTCTGTAGCCCAGGCTGGCCTCAAACTCACAGCGATCCTCCTACCTCTGCCTCCCAAGGGCTGGGATTAAAGGTGTGTACCACCACATTCTTGAGTTGAATGAATTCTTTCCTTTCTCCCTTCCTCCATCACTTACATTTCACAAGAATCCCTCCAGCTAAGTCCATGGCCCACTGGTTTCCCAAAACTCAGCAAAGGTGAAGTCCCACATCTGATAACCACAGCTTCTAGAGACGGGCCCTGCCCATGAAGCTGGCATCTAAAAATTACAACCCAGCTGACAGAAAAATAGCTCATTGGTGCCAGGCTACTAATTAAGTTACAAGGTGATCATTAGTCTGCTCCAGCGGGAAGATCACATCTGATACTATAAGTAGCCCAAGACCAAGACTCCTCCCAGAAAGAGAAATAACCTGTAACTAAATTAATACCACGTCTTCTAATTGCAGATGCCCTCTAGTAACCATAATGTTGCCATGGCAACGTGATCACTGCAAGGGGCATTTGATAAGGCCTGAAATACAGTACAGCAACAGACAGGGATGGTTCACATCTTATCTCTGTGTCAGGCCAAAATTGTTTTCTAGGAGTGGGGACGAACTGCCATGAGCATGCGCCCATGGGTGGCCCTGTCAGTGTGTTCCAGGCTGGCTGAGAACTTCTGAGACTTCCCTAAGAGAACAGTGCCCTCATCTATCTCCCCTCTACTGTTCCCATTCTCTGGGACGGTCTCATTTCAGCCAAAGGAATCTCTCCTGTTTTTTCTGGAAACTTCATAGGCCTCTTCCTCCAACTAGCAGCTGCGCAGGGAGCTCTAGGCCAAATTCCATTCAGTGGCCTCCCACCACACAGAATACCTTCCTTTAAACTCCATGACAGACAGCCAGCTCCTACAAAGGTGTTTGGGACTCAACGGTGCTGGGAATCAGGCTGATACCACAGGAATGTTCCAGAAGGATTGCTGGGGAAGAGAAATTCCACCTGTGAGATCAGATGTTGCTCACACCACATGAACTGCTCTTTGAAAAAGCCATGCTTATTGCTGTCTCATAAAAGCGTCTGGTGCAAACTCATGACTCTGTGGCAGGTAGGTCTGAGAACTTGAAAAGCTGTCTGCAGCCCTTTCTGGAAAGGGTAGGGTATAAACAGATCTGATGATCAGACCTGCTGAAGTAGAAACGGAGTCAAGGTGTGCGTGTATGTCTCCCATGTGTGTGAGAGAATCAGGGGAGGCAGGAGTAGCTTCTCACTGTGCTGAACCCCAGAGGTGAGCTGAGGGCATGGGTGAGGGGGACCTGGGATCACTGCACCAATCAAAAGTGGATGCAGCTGGGCATGGTGGCACACGCCTTTAATGCCAGCCCCCCGGGTGGCCAAGGAAGGAGAATCGCCATGAGTTGGAGGCCACCCTGAGACTACATAGTGAATTCCAGAATTCCAGGTCAGCCTGGGCTAGAGTGAGACCCTACCTCGAAAAACCAAAAAATAAATAATAATAAAAAGGATCCTGTGGATTGGGCCCCGGAGGGCTGTTAGTGGGGATTGCCACTGAGTTACAAACTCTGACTTCCCTTCCTGAGTCTCAGCATAAAGCCCAAATTGATCACATTTTGTTCCCCTTCCCACAGTCACTGCCAAGAACGACAGCATAACTAAGCAAAAGAGAAAGCTCAGACTTATATACTCTCTCTTTTAATCCTTGCCACAACCTACTCAGATGTGTTCTGTGATTTCCCTGTTTTATAGAGGAAATGGAAACCCAGAGTGATTAGGTTGCCCAAGGTCAAGTGGTTATAAAGATGCAGCAAGATAGACTCCCGGTTCGCCTGCCTCTGAGTCCAGCCTTGAGCTGCTAACTGAGAACCCACTTCTGTTTGTGCATGGTCCTTTTCCTCAGCTGATTCCGGTTCTCAGCTCCTCCAGCTGCTCCTGGGGAAGAAGTCACCCTTCCTTCCCATCATCAGCACACTCGAGCACAAAGTGCAGCCTGTATAGACCATGCTGTGCACCTATTCCTGCCACTCTGGCTTTTGAGGGCCACGTTTAACTTGTCTATATATACATACATATATGTATGTATGTATATATACAGTTGGCTCGCTTTCAATTTCACTTTTTTTTTTCCAGTGCTGGTATGGAATGCAGTTTCTCATTAGCCTACTAAGTTGCACTCCCAGCCCTCCCTGAGTTAGAATCACAAATGCTGTCACTTGTGTTGAAAATAGATCTTCTGATATATTTATATTAAGATATATTCTGCTATATTTCTATTAATATATTCTGTGCAGCTCCCAGAGCCTACCTAAATTAATGACCATTTTTATGTGTGCTTGTCATTCTTGGTATCTTAGATCAAATGTATTATAGGCACTTAATAAATGCAATGACTAAAAATGTTATTTAAATAATTTTTCAAAGGTTGTTTATGAAGACTTTTTAATAACACAGAAAATGATTTTTAATTGTATTAAGTGATGAAAGTAGGTTGCAAATGTATAAGCAGTGCTATCTCAATTGTTATAATTATATGTAATAAATCAACTGTTTAAAATGCAAAATACATATATAGAGGCCGGGTGTGGTGGCTTACACCTGTAATCCCCACGCTTGGAAGGCAGAGGCAGAGGATCAAAACTTCAAGATCATTCTTGGGGATCTGGGAAGATGACTAAGTGGTCAAAGGTACTTGCTTGCAAAGCCTGCCAGCAAGCCAGCCAGCTTAATTTCCCCGGCACCCACATAAAGCCAGACACATACGTCTACAGCAGCCAGAGACCCTGACATGTGCATGCACACACACAGAATGACAATAGTTTAAATATTTATTTATTTATTTGTGTGTGTGTGTGTGTGTGTGTGTGTGAGAGAGAGAGAGAGAGAGAGAGAGAGAGAGAGAGAGAGAGAGAGAGAGAGAGGAGCATATGGGTGTCTCTTGCCACTGCAAACAAACTCCAGATGCATGCATGCAGGCACCACTTTGTGCGTCTGCTTTATGTGGGTACTACTGGGCTGCTGAACCCTGGGCCTTCAGGCTTTGCAAGCAGTCACCTTTAACCACTGAACAATCTCTCCAGTTCAGACAATTTTGATATGTTTTTATTTATTTGCAAGGAGAGGGAGAGAGAGAGAGAGAGAGAGAGAGAGAGAGAGAGAGAGAGAGAGAGAGAGAGAGAATGGGAATGGTGTGCCAGGGCATTTTGCCACTGCAAACGAACTCCAGAAACACTGACCACATTGTGCATCTGGCTTTATGTGGGTACTGGGGAATTGAACCTAGGCCATCAGGCTTTGCTAGCAAGTGCCTTAACTGTTGGGCCATCTCGCCAGTCCCAGACAAATTCTTTAAAAAAAAAGTCATCTTTGGATTTTTGGCTACATGGCCAGTTGGAGGCCAACATTTCTCTGTGTCTCTCTCTCCCTCTGTCTGCTTGCAAATAAATAAATAAGTAAATAAAAATAATTAAAATACAGAAAATAAAAATACTAGAATAATAAATACATTTTGAAAGCATGAGATTTTACTCAGATTTAGCTGGCTCCATCTTCATCATTTCCTGTTATCATTGTACTATGAACAAATCAGAAGACAGAATGGACATTCAAATTCTAGAGTGTTTATGCGGGTGCATGTTGCAGAACAAGTCATGGGGTGTCAGAAGAACACTGTGGTGTTATTGCTATGCAGGCAAAAAGCAAACTACCCAAAGAACAAAAGGACTTTATAATCATTAATTGGTAAAATATTTAAAGTTATGTTAATGTTAACAAATGCTAATGTTAAGGAAAATAAACCAGACCCAGAAAGATAAATATCATATTTTCTCTCATATGTGAAATTTAGATTTAAATATATATGTGTGTATCTAAAAATGTAAGAAGCAAGATGGAGTAGTTGTGGGGAGGAGGGGGACTAATGAGAAGGGGAGGTTTGGAATGAGAGAAACAGGAAAACCAAGACAGACAAATATTGCATGTTTTCTCATATGTCGATGGAGAGCTATGGAGATGAGGAAATAGCTCAGTCTGTAAAGTGCTCACCCTGCAAGCATGAGAATCTGCATTTGGTTTTCAAAGCCCACGTAGAAAACGGAGTGCATTGGTACGAGCTTGTAGTCCCAGTGATGGGGAGACAGGTGGATCCCTGGGGCTCATTAGCCACCCAGTCTACCTTCATGGCTAGTTCCAGGCAAGTATCTCAAAACAGGTGCATGACTCTTCAGGAACAACACCCAAGGCTGTCCCCTGGCTTCCACACACATGTGAACATACTTACATGCACCCCACACACATGCACACAAAAGTCAATGAAAGTAGAAGCAGGTCTATTTGAATGAAGGAAGGGATGAGTGGATGACGGAGGATGGATGTGAGCAAAGTACAATCATACACGTACGAAAATGTCATCATGAAACCCATTATTTTATATGCTAATTTAAAATAATTTAAAAACATTTGTAAAACATTCATTTCATCTTCAGACCATCACGAAAATATTGATTTGAATGAATATATTAAGTAGGAAAAAAAGAAAGTGTTGGGTCTGAGTTCACGCAAATGATGAGGCAAATACCGAATGAGCTCAGGAGCAGGAAATCTTTATTGCCAGGGACGCAAGCTAATCAATTAGGGACACAGCCAGACTCAGGAGCTGGGACTGCGTCCCCAAGTGTTGACTACCAGGCTTTTTAAAGAAAAGAAACCCATAAACAGGGGTTGGAGAGATGGCTCAGCAGTTAAGGCACTTGCCTCTTGTGCCCAAGTCCCTGGGTTCAATTCCCCAGTACCCATATAAGCCAGACCCACAAGGTGGTGGCCCTAGTGTTCTCTCTCTCTCTCTCTCTCTCTCTCTCTCTCTCTCTCTCTCTCTCTCTCTCTCTCTCTGCTTGAAAATGAATAAATAAAATATTTTTTTAAAAAAAGAAACCCACAAACGGGTGCTGGCCAGTGGCCTGAGGGAGGAGTTGAGGTAACCTTTATCAGGATTTGTCAGGTCCATCCAGGTGAGGAGATGTCCTGGGGTCCACTCTTAGGAACTAGGGGGTCTCAGAATCAGGATGTTGGCAAGCTTTGCCATGGCGACTTTAACAGGATTGGTTGGACCCAGGGGTGGTGTAGGGGAGCAGGGACTTATGGTTATAGTAGCAGGCTGGAATAATAATACAGAAGTCATTTTACATGGTTGCCGAGGAAACTAGGAACAGGTAAGTTATTTTGACCTAGTGCTGGGGAAACCAGGAGCTGATTGGTTGGGTTGGGGGCCCAGGACAGTGGGTGGTTTTTTTTCCTGAAACAAGGGGTTACAGAGAAGTCATAACAGTTAACAAAATGGAGGCCCTCTGGCCAACCCTAGCCATTCAGAAAGGAACAGAAAAGAAAAAAGAAGGGAAGGAAACACATCCAATGGATGTGGGATTTAAATCTTTTTTTGACTGACAAGGAAGATGAGGAATTCCTGTTCTTGGCACAGAACCGTCTGAGACATCCTTTGATGCCTTGTACTTCTGAAGTCTCAGACTGAAAGAGAGAGAGGACATGGGCTGGAGAGATGGGCCAGCAGTTAAAGGTACTTGTTTACAAGGCCTGCCTGTTTAGGCTAGACTGCTTGCCCAGGGAGTCCCAGGGATCCACCTGTCTCCACCCCCTAGTGCTGGAATTACAAGTGTATGCCACAACACCCAGCTTTTTTATATGGGTGCTGGAGATCAAACTCTATCTCCATGCTTGCAAAGTAAACACTTTACTAACTGAGTTTTCTCCCCAACCCAAGGTCACATTCATGTAAGAGGAAATCAAGTTGGCTCAGTTCCTCTGATGAAGTCAGGCTGGTCTAGCCAATAAGACTTTGGATCAAGTATGTACCTCTGGATCAGTTAGCCTTGACTGTCCCTCCCAGGATAGCAGTGATTCCCTTTCTTTAGAGTGTTTCCCAGTAAACAGGGACACTTGCCACTTACAGAGGTGAGGGGTCTGTCTTTCTCCAGCCCCATCTGGGTTAAGACTATAACTGAGGTATTTTATGTCACTGACCTGTGAGGGCTGAGCTTTAAACTCTGAGGGCTCTGAATGTCTCATGAAGCCTCTCTTCCTGTCTTTGATCTTGCTTAACAAGATTTCCTTGCTTTATGGGCCCATGTGGACTTGCTTTTTTAAAAATTATTTATTTATTTATTTGTAAGGAGAGGGGTGGAGAAAGGGAGAGAGATGGGTGGGTGTGTCAGAATAAACTTCAGACACATATGCCATTTTATGCATCTGGCTTTATATGGGTACTGGGGAATCAAACTCAGGTCATCAGGCTTTGCAAGCAAATGCCCTTAATCTCTGAGCCATCTCTCCAGCTCCACTGGTTTCCTTTAAGGAATATTACAAGTACTTCCTGCTCTGGTGAAATTCAACAGGTCGAAATTCATCCCTTTGGCTACTTTATTCCACAACTTGGGACAGACCCTGTGAAAAGACAGGAAAACCACCGTGTCTCACAAAGCCAATGTTATTGAGTGAGCTATTCAAGGTCACTCTGTCTGGAGGTCAAGTCAGCTGCCTAAGGCCACAGAGATTGAAAAGATCAGGCCAGGATTCAAAAGCAGGGGTCAGGCTGAGTCCTGTTGTCCCAACTGCTGGACTCATCCCAGGCCCATGCCCCACAGAGCCCCCCACACCATGTGCTCTGCGTGGATATGTTATACTCTGCACATCACTCAGCCTCTCCTCGCCTCTGGGTGTGTGATAGAAAGCAAGCACAAAGCCAAGACCAGACAATTCACTCTGGTTCCTCTGCTGGTGGTGTGTGGTCACCCCATCTGCAGACCCAGCATTGACAGGAAGGTAGGGAAATAAGAATTTGATGAAAAGCTAAAATAATCCAGCACTATTAACTAATATTTTGTAAACCCAGGAAATCATCCAGATGTTAAAGCATAAAAATAGCTCACTGCTGAGCAAATGAGGCATAATACTAAGAGGGGCATGGCACTGGGAAGTTAGAATGAAGGGAAGGAATGGGGAGGAGGGGCTGAGCCTGGTACCCAGACAGCTGCCTTCCAGGACACACTCTACCTCTTACAAGTTATTGGCTATGAATGATGTTTTGAGGTCCCTGGACCCACAGCCTCCCTGGGGTGTGGTGGGGGATTAGAGGAGTGTGTCTGTGTGTGACACTCACCATGCTCCTTGGTTCAAGAATCAAAGGAGCTCTCTATGAGACATGGATATATGTTGTATTAGTCAGAGTTGTCTAGAGGAACAGAACCCATAGAATGAATTGGTATAAAAAAGGGAATTTATTGGATTAGTTTATGGCAGTCCAACAGTCGCAGTCTGCAGTCTTGAGTGTCAAGAAGCCCCACTCTGTCACCCCCACAGCAGCTCAGTTCATCTGGCTGGATGTCTCAGCAGTCCCAATCCAGCACTGAAGGCCTGAAGGCTTCCTGGAAAGCTGCTGGTCTTCAGTCCATTTTGGAAGGCTGAGGAAACTTGGCTCCAATGCTGACAAAGGACAGTCGCACGTACAAGAGAAGACACTCACCAGCAAGCAGCACAGGCAGCCTGACAGGGAAGGGACTGATTCCTCTCAGAGCTTATATACATCCCACCACCAGTAGGGATGCCCACTCGGGAGGAAGGACTTCCTCCTTTAGTCAATCCTCTCTGAAAGCCCACCTCAGAGACCCAAACAAGAGAAATGTCTGTGGATTCCTGGTTTGATCAAGTTAACAACAGAACTTAACCATCACATGTATTTTGCTTTGCTGTCCATCCATGGCCTGGTTCATTCAGTGGCTTAAGCCTAGAAGAGAAGCTCTCCACCAAACAAAATCCCACACAGCCCTCTAGGCCCATGCCAAGCCCCACCTCTTCTGGCAAGCTGTCCCAGGCTCCCACTGCCCTCTAGACTCGCCCTCTAACCACCCTTTCATTCTGCACTGCCTTCTGCCTGCAACAAACTGACCTCTCTGTCCAGCCAAATTGCTGGGGTTTGCAAAATTAGCTGTCTTTCCTCAAGTCTTGGTACGCTATAGCCTCAATCAGCTGCATCGCCTTCATTTGTCGTTAAAAATCTTAGCACCATCTCCCTCAGGAAGCCTTTTGAGACTCTCTCCCAAGTCCATTCATCCTGCATCCTCATTGGCTGCTCCTCCTGAGGTTTGTCTCTGCCTATCCACCCTCCTACTAGACTGACCAAGGGTCTTGTCTCTGCATTCCCAGATGTGCCTGGTCAGTCGAAAGTGTTCACCAAATGTTATATGAATTAATCATTGAATGTATGTGTCAGAGCACCTCCAAAGCATTCCTGTCCTCATTGGTAGATGGGGGAATACAGCATCTTATATGTCTTCCGGAGACCTCTGTGCCAAGCTCAGTTTTAATCAAAACAGTGGCAATCTGGTCAAATGATGGCTGAGATATCCACTGCATCGAATTCTCCCAACTACCATGCACCAGCCTTTAGCATGGCCAATGGAAAATTAATTGGTTGCAAAGTGCATGTCTAATTACAACATCCCGCCCCTGCCACAGCGATGCTCAAATGTTAATTATAACATATGCATCTCAATAACCAACGGTGGCACTTAATGTAGCATTAATAGCGCCACTTGGGCCCCCAGTGCACACACCAAGCTCTCTCTTATTTGTCACTAGAACAGACTTTGCACTTTGCGTGCGGAAGTCATCCCTACAGCCTTCATGGTTCCAAAGCGTTTCTCTGCATGCCGGGAGCGCGCTTTCGCCCCCAGTTCTATCCACCCCCGCAAAGGTCCCATCCCATCCGCAAGTCGTGGCAGAGCGGATTTCGGGTCGCAAGACTGAACCGTCTGGGCGACTCAGGCATCATCCCGGCGTCTAGGTGGCACCCAGCTTCCCAGGGCCCGCCATCCCCGGGAAAGAAAGGCGAACTACATTACCCAGCAGGCCTGCCGCCGCCCTCTTTCCTTTCAAGTCTACGCACGTGGCCGGAGGGGGAGGCGGGGCCTGGACGTCTCTTTCCCGGTGTCAGACCTGGGATCATTTTTTCCCTTCCTCTATCCCCTCCCCCCTGCCCGCCCCTCCCTCCCTCTCTCCCTTTCCTCCCTCCCCTCTCGGCTGGGTCGGCGCACCCGGGAGCCCGATCCCCTCCGCAGCCGGGACGCGCCGAACTCCAGGCAGGAGTCGACTCCCCGGGAGCCTGGTCCCTCCCTTCCCCTGCCCCCACCCGCGACGCGGGCTCGGCGCTGCGGCCGGAGAACCCCGAGGTGAGCGAGCATCCCTTGTCCGCCCTCCTCCTTTGGTCACCTCGGCCGGCGGGTGGGTTCGGGGACCCGGGAGAAGGGCTGAGTGACGTGCGCGTGCTTCTGGAGAAAGCCCAGAAAACCGCCCCAAAACAATTCGCCCCCTTCCCCTCCCCGTGCCTCGGCGATCGGGGTGTCTGCACCCATCCACGGTGCCCCCTCCCTCTCCGGAGGGGACCGCTCTCCCGGATCTCTCCCCCCCTGCCAGGGTCGGTCCGGTTCCCGGCCGGGTGGCCCGCGCGGTGGAGAGCCGTGGCCCTGGCGCTCCCGGGCCGAGGAGGGGGTTCTTGGGGAGGACGCGCGGCTGGAGCGGCGCGGTGAAGCCGCTGTCATGTGCCGGGTTCCGACCCGGGTGGGAGGCGGCGGCGAGCCGCGGAGATGCCTGTCCCTTTTGTTTTAGAGCCTGCAGTGGCTCCGGTCCCCGGCAAACTTGCAGCTGTTCCGACCGCACGCCGTGCGGAGGTAGGGAGCGCGGCCCGCCGGGGTGGCGGGCTGCAGCCCTCGGGGACCCCGAGCGGGTCTCGGCGCGCGCCGCCCCTCCATCGCTCCCCGCCGCGACCCCGGATGGTGTCTGTGGCGCGCGCGCCTGTCCCCGTGGGTCGGGGACGTCTGTGCATGGTTGTCTAGACAGGCGGCAGACCCCTCCCTCTGTCCCCCGGCCAGCCCCAGCCCGCGGGCCGCGGAGGGCGCGGCGGATGGGAGCCCAGCAAGATTGCGGTGGCCGCTTTGGCCGTTCCCCGCTATTGTGATTGATTCTGTGGGCTTTAAAAAAAGAATTACTCCAGTGGCCACGGGGTGATGGGCGGCGGAGAGGGAGTGCTGGGGGCGGGGGAGCCGAAAAGCCAGCTGTCGGTGGAGAGTGACCCGAGTGGCCAGCGGGGTGGGCTCGTCCTCATCTGGAGACGGAGCAGGTGACCGTCTCAGGCTCGGGTCTGGGGAGGGGACAGGCAGGGGGCGGTGGCTCCGGGGCCCGGATGCTACCGGAGGAGGATCCGCGGCCCCCGGCCTCCTAGCTGCGTGTTTCTTGACAATAAACGACGATCGGAGATTCAAGCCGCTTGTCTCGGCCGATTTCGGGGAGTTTTCAGGGTGAGGGTTGGGGGGCGTGTGTGCAGGGAAGGAGGCGCGGCGTGCCGAGGGGAGGGATTGGGGGACGGCGCTGTGTGTCCCCACCCCGGAGAGTGAGGCGACGCCTCCTCCTCCCGGCTGTTTGTGTGTACACACCGCTCCTGCGTGGAGGGGAACTCGCGTGGGCCACATCCCCCGAGGGATCGGCCTAGCCAGCCCCAAGTAGTTGGGCTCCCTGTCTTTGTCGTGCGTGGGTCAGCGCTGGGGTCACTAGGTGGCGGGACTCTCGGGTCTCCCGAGCTCCCCAGCCACGCGGCGGGTCCCCTGCCTGCGATGCGGCCCTTCCCTCCGGGTCTCAGACGTCTCCGGGAGCCGACTGACAGTCTGGCGAGGCAGGGAGGAGCCACGGGCGGGCCGGGCGCAGGCTTGTCGCCACTCCCACCCGCGACACGCTCGCTGACCCTTGCACCGAGGCGCCCTGTGATGCGCGCACCCGCGCGCTCCCGCCGCGCTCTCCCCAGACCCAGGAGGGGCACCCACGCGTTCAGACAGACCCCGACCCCCAGGTCCTCAGTCTGGGAACCCCCGGGACCGAAATCGGCCCAGCCGCCCCCGCTTAGGGCCCAGTCCGCTCTGCCCGCAGCCCAGCGGGTCAAACGCCGCCCGCCCCGCTGGGCTGTCATCTCCCGGGCCGCGGGATTAGGGGGCCTCGCCCTCCGGAGCTGCTGGCCTGGTGGAGCCTGGAAGCTCCCCAGGACGAAAGCGACCCAGCCCCGGAGAGGAAGGAACCGCCCAGAGCGCTGGGAGGAGCGCCCAGCTGTGCGGCCCGGTTCCCGGGCCCAAGCCTCAGGAATCTGGGCTCCCAGCAGGCCCGGATTTCCAGACAACCCAATTATTCAGGAACAGAACGCCCTGAACAGAAGCTAGAAGGTGGCCGGGACGCTCTCCCGTGGCCCCGAGGAAACTCCCTGTGAGCATTGGAAACAGGATGCCAGACACAGACATTGGCCCCACAGTGAGAGGTGTCTGTCTGTCCTGGATAAGGAAGGAAGTCAGAGGCAGTAATTTGTAAGGCGTTCTGGGGGACAGTGGCCTAGGGTCCTAGGCGATGAGTAAGTAGATTGCTAGGATCTTACAGAGCAGTTTCCCCATGACTGATTGTTGCATTTACTAAGAGGATCCTTAGAGGTAGGGAGGATCAGCCCCATTGCACACAGGAGCACCCTGAGGCCCACAAGGTGGTGGGACCTACTGTCCTGGGCCTTTCAGTTGGAAAAGGGCAACTCCCCTTCCGCTGTGATTTCTCTTTGCAGCTCTTACATAGCTGATTCTCTCTCTCCTCTCTCTCTCTCTCTCTCTCTCTCTCTCTCTCTCTCTCTCTCTCTCTCTCTCTCTCTCTCTCCTCTCTTTTTTGGTTTTTGGTTTTTTGGTTTGTTTTTTGAGGTAGGGTCTTGCTCTAGCCCAGACTGCCCTGGAACTCACTATGTAGTTTCAGGGTGGCCTTGAGCTCACGGTGATCCTCCTACCTCTGCCTCTCTCTGTTTCTTGTTGTTTGGCCCAGGGGTCTCCCCAGTGTAGCCCAGGCTGGCCTTGATCTTTCAGTTAACCTTCTCCCGAATGCTAGAATTACAGGTGTGTACCACTATGCCCAGGACTCATAATGTTTTCATTAAATAGTTGCCACATTTTCTGAAGGTGTGCTTTTCGTACCTCAGAAAATACTGAGCCTGTGAAGGTAGTAAATTATTTGTCAAAATACGTGATTTGCTAACAGTTCCTAATGAGAACAGCTACTAAAGACAGGAAGTTTTATCACTCATCTAATAATTTGCTGTTGCTATGATACATCCAGTGCATACTAGCATACAGTATACTGATATGGTACACACCATTTGAATACAAATGTGGAACTGTTAGTGAATCTAAGGTTTGTTTATATGTCATGTGTATATGTGTGTGGTATGCCTGGGGTTCATATAGGCACATATGTGCAGGTTCATGTGGAGGTCAAAGGTTGTTCAGTGTCTTCCTCAATTGTTGTATACTTTATTTACTGAGGCAGGGTCTCTCCCTTGAATCCAGTCTAGCTGGCCAGTTTGCCTGGGATTACAGGCATGCAGCCACACCCACCTAGCATTTATGTGGGTTCTGGGGAACACTTGTCCTCATACTAATGCACAAATATCCACTGAGCTATCTCTCTGGCCCTTATTTAGTTTATTTTTATTTTTATTTATTTGCAAGCAGAGAGAGAGAGAGAGAGAGAGAGAGAGAGAGAAAGAGAAAGAGAAAGTGAGATTGGGTATTCCAGGACCTCCAGCCACTGCAAATGAGCTTCAGATGCATGCGACACTTTGTGTATCTGTGGAATCGAACCTGAGTCCTTAGGCTTTTCAAGCAAGCGCCTTAACTACTGAGCCTTCTCTCCAGCCCCTTGTTTATTTTATTTTTTCCCCTTGTTTATTTTTTTGAGACAGGATCTCATGTAGTGCAGCATGTCGGGGGGACATACTATGTAGCCCACACTGGCCTCAAACTCATGTCAGCCATCCTGCCTCAACCTCCCAAGTGCTGCCACAGTTTCATTTTTAGGTACTAGTTTCACAGTCACCTGATTCAAAATGTAAACCCCTGAGAAATCATCCCAGACTTTCTCCCTATTTTCTTCCCCCACCCAGGAATGGGCAAGCTCAGAAAATAGCAAAGAATTTCTATACGTCTGAGCAAATTTCTCAGAGTTGAGGTGTATCAAAGTTCTCTGACAGAGCCTGGAGGGTTTGAAAGTATAGTCAGCTGATCTAAGACTCACCAGTTCATTCACAGATACGTACTGAGCACCTTCAAGTTTGTACATCTAGAAGTGTATGCAAAAAAAATCCATATGTGATCCCTGCTCTAAGAGTCTTAACGTGGTTCTAGCTTCTCAGGTGGATGTGGGTTTCATTCCACTGTGGAGGCCACATAGTCCATCGTGTTTGGAGCACACAAAGGTACCACAGCCGAATAGTTAAGTTACAGCGCCATAATAGAGCCTCAGGAGGGAAGAAAGCATCAATATTTTAAAGCACTCACCCTGGGATTTAATCAGTTTCACATATGTTGACTGCCAGGTCCCATAATGCCACTTCAGGTCTGAGAGCAAGTGCAGAAGGAAGCAGTGGGGGAGAGGGCTCTTAATGTCTGTTACCCTAGTTTGTAGGCCACCAAGTGGGTTCAGCACTGTAGCCTTCTGTGGACTGTAGGTGTGGTGAGGTCTTATCCGGAAGCCAACCAACAGGTTCCTCTGAGCACCAAGGAGCTGTGGTGGTGTTCTCCCTGTCCCCATCCCAACCCTGATGTGCCATGACTCAGTGAGAAGCCGTGGCCCTGGTCATATTCAGCCCTACAAGTCTTACAAGGTATAGGTAGATGTTTTGATATGGGGCCCCTTTAATCTGTCACAAATCCACTTCTATGGCTGCTAATATCCTCCAGTTTCATTTCAACTGCCCTTTCTTTAAGGTTATATTGTTTACAATGCCAGTCATGAAGGAAAAAGCAGCAAGTAGGTGGTTGGGGTGGAGGGAGAATCCTGTGCTCAGAGGAGAGACAGGAGGTACAGATAGACAGGCAAATTACAGTCTGGTAGAGCTCTCTAAACTTGGTGGAGTTTCTGTGGAATTTACCTGCTTGAATGGCAGCCTAGCCTGTAAGCCGAGGCTGAGCTATCATCATTCAGAACAGAGGGAGAATGATCCCTGGAGTGGGGTACCTACAGTTTAGCAGGGCTGCATCTAATCTCTAGGCAAGACCTTAGGGTCCCAGAGCGAAATCACTTGCCCCAAAGTCACAATGAGCCCTTGGCAGGGCAGGGCAAGAAATCTTGGTTTTTCGTGTCTCATCCAATTTCTTTCTCTATTCCAGATGCTTATGGGAAAAAAAAAATTTGTGGGTCCTTATTTCCCAGTGAGTACAGACTTTTTTCTATACGCTCCTCGGAATTCACTTAATTGAGATGATCTGCTTTTCTGCCTAATATTTTATCCTGACCTCTAGGAGTGAGTGAGGGCCTGCACTTGGGAGAAGTGAGCCTTGGGGCCTTCCAGTACTCTTATTGGCTCTGTGGCTTTCTAGACCAGGGTCCTCAGGGATTCAAGCTACTATGTCCTTACATCTTGCCAGAAATAAGGTCCATAAATGCTATTTGATTTTCAACTGATTTAAATTGGGACAGAACTGCTAGTGGGAAAGAGGGCGATGGGGTCGGAGGGGAGTGAGTTGGCACTACCCCTGTCGTCAGCTACCTTTTCTATCTGTGAGGCTGTCCTCATCATTGCTTCCATTTTGCAGATGAGGAAGCAGCCTCCATGGTTAGGGATGTGCTCAAGTCCTGGGGAAGTTGTACAACGGCATCTGGACCATGGTCTCCAGACTTCAAACTCTGCCCAGTGCTGAAGTGGCTTTGCCATCTAATATTGTCACTGTGATTTTGTGACTGGAGAGGGAGGAACCCTTCGAAGCTTCTTTGTGTTCAGTGTTGACTCATGTCCATCCGGGAGCTGGACCCAACTGCTCAGTAACCTCTGGAGGCAGTTTCCATAGCAACGATATATACAGTAGGGCCATCTGGAGATGGTTTCACAGAGAAGGTATATTTGGAGTAGGTCTGGGTGTATGGTACAAGGGGTTTTAGGAGGGACAATGGCCCGGAAGTGGGTAAAGGAAAACTGTGCACATAGGGTAAGGTGGAGCTGGTCAGAGAGGTTTGGTTGATGGTCGTGCAGTCTGCATGAATGTCTCAGTTGTTAGCGGGCTGCGTTTCTAGGCCTGGGTCTAGACTAGATAGATCCTGGTGCTACAATTGAGGAAAAGTGTAGTCCTGCGTCAAGGAGGCCAGTGTCTATTGAGAGAGGCATGCACGTTATTACACTGTAGTGGGCATACTCATAGAGGAAAGCTCCCAGGTCTTAAAGCAGCACTATACAGGGGACCTGAAATTAGGGAGGGCTTCCTGAAGGAGGCAGTTAGGAACTGAATCTTAGTGGAGAGAAAGAAACTAGCCAGAGAGGAAAACAAGAAAAGCAACTTCTAGGAGAAGGGACAGAATGCTTGGAGTAGGGAGGCCTGAGCCTCCTGGCTGTGGGAAGGAACCCTGAGCAGGGAGATTAAATACAGGGTGATGAGGCAAAGACAGCCCCCAGAGCTGAGACCCTGGGGATTAGTCTGCAGATCCAGTGTGGGGAATGGGACTTTAGTAGAGAAGAGAAGTGCAGTCATGGATCCAAAGAGAACTTCACCCAGGGTCTGATGACCCCTGGGCTGCTGGGAATCCAGGTAATAGGAGATCTGGAACTAGGATGTGCACCCAGGGATGGACCAAAGGTCCCATGCTAAGCACGTCTGGGGAATGCAACCTGTGGCCATAGATTTAGAGGGAAGCTCCAGAGAGCTTCTGGGCTCACTGTGTGGATGGCCACTCCAGCTCAGGTTTGTGCTTGCTGGGGCAGGTCTGCTGGGGTTGGGGTGACCAGGAAAATCATGGCAAGTTCAATGTCCCAGACCTTGGATTGAATCTGACAGGACAGCCCCCCAGGAAGAAGCATGGGCTAGAGCCACAGTGCTGAGAACCAGGAAGAGTCCACCAGGGTGACCCTGGTGGGGCTGCTGCACACAATAGGAGAGGACCTCTTCCTCCCATTGTCGGAGAATCCTTTGTCATGCAGTGCCTCCCGCTCCCCAGGGAAGCCACTCGGGATGCTGTGTCATGCTGGAGGCCCAGCTGGCAGAATCCCACGACAGTGAGCTCAGGCTTCAGCTGGAAGCACTGGAGTGAGTTAAGGAGAGGCACTTTCATTTTCTAACATCCACCGGGTTCAGAGCCTTGTCTCAGGCCCTTGAGAAGGGAGCAGGTGGTCTACTTGGGGAGACAAGCTGGGGACACATAAAGGCACTGAGAAGCTGCAGGGGCCAGGCAAAGAGCAGCATGCAAATTAAATGAGAGAGCGTGGTGAGGAGATGCTGCTCCATCCATATGTCATTGTGCAGGACTGCTGTGGAGGTCGGGGCCAGGCTTTTCCTGTTTGGACTATCAGGATTCAGAGCACACAATAGGTGTTTGGTCTCCCTGTAGGACTGTGTCTAGGGACAGAGATCATCCAGGGAAGGCTTCCATGCCCAAGTTCAAAGGGGAACCTGGACACTGATTTAGATACTTTCAGCGCCACAGTGGAGTACCCCTGGAAACCATCCAGCTACAAAGCTGGAGCTGCTGTACAAGACACAGCCACCTCCTTTCCAAGAACAGCCTGGCTCACAGGATGCAAGGGAAGCCCCCAGGTTAGGGGAATGGGTGATGCCCCAGGAAGAGACGAATGTCTCAGAACCCTCCCAGCCGGACTACACCTCCTTCAGGACTGGGAAGGAGACCAGGAGTGGGACTGGAGATCTCCACCTCCAGCCAGTGCAGGGAGGTTTGCATACCTGGAAAGCACAGACTGGACATCACCCTGCTGGCAGGGTGGGGCTGGACTGATTTTCTGGATTTGAGGTTGGGAGAAAATTCTCCCCTGGGAATTAGAAAGCTTGGGCCCTTATGGCTTTGGATGTCCACCTTTCATCCTTTGGTCCCCAAAGGAGAATTAG
This sequence comes from Zapus hudsonius, assembly GCA_004024765.1. Taxonomy (NCBI): domain Eukaryota; kingdom Metazoa; phylum Chordata; class Mammalia; order Rodentia; family Dipodidae; genus Zapus; species Zapus hudsonius. The sequence goes on along the minus strand of PVHP010000983.1, from coordinate 61,100 downwards.
CTCCCAGTCTTGGGGCTAGAATCCTCTTCACTGTGGGCTGGAGGCCCTGGGGGCCTGAGGAAATACTGGGGCCCTTGTCCTTTGTTGATTTAAATTTCCACCTCCAAGCCCAGGATGGTTACAGGAATGAGTGAATGAGGGAGAAGGGGAGGGCAGAAGGGCCCTGGGTGGGATCTTTCGAGGGGCCTTTATAGATGGGTGCACGATGGGGAGGCATACACATACTTGAGCATAGAGAAGGACTGTCTCCACATCAGCTCATATCTTAGTGAAGGCCCGCACGTGAGCCCAGGCCAGCCGGGGCTATAGCTCAGAGGTAGGGTGCTTGCCCAGCTTGTGTGAGGCCCTGGGTTCAATGTCCACTCATGCAAATAAAAGAAGAAACAGATTTACACACGAGCCACTTCCATCTACAAAAATTCCAGAACTTTATCTTACACTGCTTGCTCAACCCAGATCCTTACCCATGAGGCCACCCTGTACTCAGAATTCAGTTCCTATAGATTCTATCTTGGGCAATACCTGCAGACCACCTGCCGGCCTTCCATTGGTGTGGGAATCCAGGCCAGAGCAGCACCTGCCCACCTATGAGCCGCTTCAGCTTCGAACTTGAAGCTTCCTTGTTTCTACCTGAGGCCTATGCTGTTCACCATAGTAAAAAGCATAGTTTCTAGTCCTTTCTTCAGCCTTATTTCTGTGTGAAGGGCTTCTGTTTGCCAAGAGAAGACTGATAATCTAGCCAGTTTCTGTCCTAATTGGCTTAGCACAGAAAGGTTGTGAGGACAGGGGTCAAGTGAGCAGACTGGATGCACAGGTAGCCTGTGATAACAGAAGATCTGTTGTTATTTTGTTTGGTTTTATTTTGTTTCTTGAGACAGATTTTCCTTTTGTAGTCATGAACTCACTATGTACCCTAAGCTGGCCTTGAACTTGAGATCCTCCTGCCTCAGCCTCTTGAGTTCTGGGATTACAGGCATGTGCCCCCATGCCTGGCATGATACAGGAGCTCTGGTCTGCTTTGGTACAACACACTTCAGATGATCATGAGAGAAGCAAAGGCACACACGTAACCACCTTCCTCTGATAACTCAAGGGACTCTGGAGTCCCGTGCACAGAGCTGGTATTGCGTGGGTGCGTGTTATGTACCAGACTCTGCAATGGACACTCTGCATACTTCATGGGATGGATGAAAGTAACTTCTGTGAGGGAAATGGCCAGGGTGGAGACATAGTAATGCCAGGCTGTAACTGTGTCAGTTGAGCCTAGTGGTGAATGCTGCCCATAGGATTCCATGATACAACCCTCCTAGAGTAGGCAAGATCTTGACATCACCATTGTCTGGGAACCCACAGGCCTTTTGGGACATTTGCTGAGAGATGAGTTTGAAGCACGAGATTTGAGAAAGTATCTTGCCAAGGGATTCACATCCCGGCATGCCCTGATCAGGATGGTGCCCACCCAATGATTCTCAGGGCAGCCTGGTTTGCCTGACTCTTCTGTCTGAGTGCATTGCCCCGGGCTGTCCCAGGAATTCTGTTCCTCAGTCCTTTGCAGCACAGGGTGGTGGGCATCTATGTGGCTTGTGTGTCCACCAACTATGAAGAGCATCAGCTGTCCCTGTGTAGAGGGTGTGCTGGGCAGCGTCTGGCTCTGCCTTGTCCCCTTTGGCTGATAGGACCAGTGGTGAGGGCCAGGGATACTGGGAGCATGCCCAGTTCTCCCCTTCTCCCTTCAAACCTTGTCACTGTGCCACATGCTACTGGTTTGCCTTAATCCTTTTAGCCTAAGGCTCTTACCCATCAGCATGTGGTTCGGGTCAGCAGGCATCTGCTGTGCAGGCTTTAGGAAGTCGTGGTCATGGGTGACCCCAGCAAGGTTCCGTCTACCATCTTCCATCCTGGCTGGGAAGACAGGATGGCCTCATGCTGGGAGGTGTGCTGAGTGCCGGGAAGGAGAAGACAAAGGGGCTGAGTGGCCAGGAGTGGCTGAGGCTGGTTTTGTCCAAATGGACAATTGTGCCAGCACACAGGTGTGAACTTGGGCTGTCCCGAGGAAACGAGGGTGAATAGCCACATGGACCCAGGAGGATGTGTGCAAGTGAGCCACAGTTGACACTCTTATCAGTCATTTTTACTCAGGATGCACGTGGGGCGGGGGAGGGGCTCATGCCGAGGGGACCCTGGCATCTGTTTCCCAGGTCTGCTTAAGGGACTAGAGGGGAATTCACACATGACTCTGTTCTGCCACAAGGTTCTCCTGCATCCGTGATCTCAGTTGAGGTGTTGAGGGCAAATGTATGGAGAGAAAACAACTGTCTAGTTTGTGGGCTGTTATTCGATAAAGGAATCAACACACAAAGGAACACTGCCTATGAGACCAAAGCATTTCAACTCCCGTAGCCAGAAGTCTAAAGATGGGTGTTCTGGGGTGCTTAGTAGATCGGTGGTTATTTCCAGGCCTGCTCCCGACCTTTCTTTTCAGGCTTTACCCCTTGGGGTCATATATGGTCGTCCATATTCCAGACACCATGTTCTATTGTAACTATATCCATGGCAGGCAGGAAATGAGGTCTGAGAGTTTGAGCTGCTAGCTATCTGATGAAAGGACAGCAGTCACTTTGAGGGTGGACATGAGACTGGGAGAGGAGGTGGGCGCCTGTCTTGCAGAGGGAATCGTATTGGTTAGGAATGTAGGCTGTGACATGATGTTGGTAGACATACCATTTTCCTCCTCAGACCACTGTCCCTTTTGTGCGCATGCCTACGGATGTTCCGATGGCCCAGGCTGGGGGCCAACATCCATCCCTGGGCAAATCCAACCTCCACCTGTTCGGGTGGCCCTGCAGGCGTCCTCCTCTGTAGTGATTGGTGTGTGGGTTATAGGCACACTTAGCCTTTCCCTCAGCTCCCACCCTCCTCTTTCCTCGGGGGCTTCCCTGGCCTGTATCCAGAGGTCAAAAACACCCTGCAAGCTTTCCCATCTCAACACCAGCCCTGCGTTTCTCACAGGGATGGCAGCAGACTGGCCATGGCCCCAGGCCTGAAGGGAGGTATTGTTCAACTCATAGTACCTGCTTGTAGAAAGAAGGCTGCTCCGTCATTTGGACTCCATTCCGGAGCCCGAGCCAGCTCAGGGTGGCCCTGCAAGAAAGGGGATCCCATGGGTCTCCTGCCCTGAAGAGGAAGAGGCCCTGTTCCTCTGGCTTGATTTTTGTCCCTGAAAGGTGTGCTGGAATCCTGAGCCCCTGCCTCAGGACACAGCTCTGTGGGAGCCAGGGTCTCCACAGAAACACCTTAACTTAACATAACTGGCATCTGCGTAAGAGGGGACTGGGTATGGAAGCACATGTCTGTAGTCCAAGCACTCAGGAAGCTGAAGCAGGAGGATTACATGTTTGAGGCCAGCCTGAGCTATAAAGCAAGGTCTGTCTCCAACGAAACAAAACAAGGAAAGAGATCAGGGACTGTGGGCTCCGTTTTATCCCCAGAACCTCCAAGACAAAGTAGAACCCAAGTAGATTAGGACACAGATCAGCACAGAGAATGAGGGGACACTATGTGAGGACGCAATGACAAGACAGACATCTGCAAGCCAAAGAGAAAGGCTTCAGAAGAAACCAGCCCTGCTGACAGTGTGATACTGACTTTCAGCCTCCAGGACCATTAGCGATGACGTCCCCTTGTTTCAGGCCTCGCAGTGTGCTTAGCACGCACGCATGGACTGTAGGGTCATGCGCAGCACCCCACCCCCACTCATGTGAACCATGATCTGTAGGTTCTTACCCAGTGGCCAGCCTGCCACAGTGTGGTCAGGGGAACCAGGTGACATTCCAGACTGTGGTTCCCAAACTGGTCTTCTACCCCGAGAATTGCTGGGTGGCACAGGGCACGGATGTCCATAAACACAGGGAATAAACATGTGGCGTTTGTCCTGAAGCCTTTGGACAACCCAGCAACAACTGAACAGTTGTTGAGGATTACAGTGCAAGAATGCTTTGTGGGCACTCCCAGCCTCTGCTTCTCACAGGAGATACTGATTTCTCCCAGGTTTGCACAACTAAGATATAGTGTAACCAATCATGGTTCAGCCTTGCTCACACCCTCACACCCTGGGACTGACTCAGGCTGAGGTCCTCTTCTGATGCTCCCAAGAGATCACTGCTCTTGGTGACCTGGGTGAACAATGCATTTCACATCTAAATGTTTTCTTCTTGGTGACCTCAAGATTTGGATGACATTACATCTTGAGTGCCCATCCCTGCATCGTTCAGAATTGTCCTCAGTGCAGTTGGCACAGAGAAAGCAGAGTCCTCACATCACCTTTGACATTTGCTGTCACCAAAACTGCAGCTTAAGACCTGCCTGAGCTGGCCAGCTGAATGTGGCAGCTTCTCCTTCCCTAGAAAGTGAATTTTGGGGCTGGGAAGATGGGAAGGTGGTTCCAGTGATTAAAGGTGCTTGTCTGCAAAAACCTGATGACTTGACAAGAGGCCCTGGCGTGCCCATGTGTGTGTTATCCCTCTCTCCCTCCCTCTCTCTGTCTCTCTCTGTTTCTCTGTCTCTCTCTCAGCACCCCACCCCCATGCGTGTGAACCATGACCTGTAGGTTCTTACCCAGTGGCAAGCATATATTTATATAGTCTCTTTCTGTCTCTGTCTCTGTCTCTCTCTCTCTAAATATATATATATATATATATATATATATATATATATATACATATATATATGAAACTTTTAAAAAAATTAAATTGTAGGTTTGGGGAGATGGCTCAGGCTCAGTGGTTAAAGATACTTGCTTGCAAAGTCTGCCAGCCTGGGTACCCATGTGATCCACAAAGTGGCATGTGCATCTGGAGTTTGTTTGCAAACTGGTGTGCCTTTCTCTACCCCCCCCTTTTACAAGTAAATAATAAATTAAAAAAAAATTTTTAAGTCAGTTCTTTAAGCAGCTAAAGTCGTGCCGCCCTATGCCAGGATGCCCTGAGTCTCATGAAGAAGATGTGTGCTGAGCTTGTGGGGAAGTGTGCTGGTGAGGTGTTGGTGATGCGTTCCTTCCTCTGATCAACAACTGGGGTTGCTGAAGTCCTAGGAGCCCATGAGGGAGGCTGACCAGAGTTGCAATCTGGAGGCCTAGGCACTCCCGCTTCCCTATGCCCAGGCCCAGGAGAGGAGACTGTGGTGCAGGGTTCCATAGATTCTGAGAACAAGGCTACCTGAGCAGCAAGGAACCTGCTTGTCAACCTCCTGTAGCTGAGCTCCAGCGCATCCTCACCGTTTCTTGATTTTATTAACTGATTAGAGCCAAGCCTGCTTAATGGATCTGTGGTCCATTTGAGAACTAGAAAGCACTGCACACCTTTCAGAGTCCTCAGCCCCTGGCAGCTTGCTGTCTGTCATCCTGTTGCTCTAGGGCCCAGAGCACTGAGGTAGAGGTCTCAGATTGTGTTCCTTTCTGCTGTCAGAGCCACTGGGGGTCAGGGTTCCTGTGTTCTTGTGAGGTGTCTAGGCAGCCAGCAGGGCTCAAGCACTAATTCCCGTGGGGAAGAGAGACCAGATGACCTGGCCAAGGTCACACACAGACTTGCCAATGAAACAACAGACCAAGGACAGGTTCTTTGACCACTCCCTCCTAGCTCTCTAAAATGTAGACGTTTCTAGATCCCAAGGAACCCTGCTGGCATCGGTGCCAGCATGGTCTCATCTCCCAGATCAAGGCAGTAGTCACCCCACCTATTCAGACGTGTCCAGCACATTGCAGTAGGCCATGACCTCGAGAGGCAGGATGGGCCAGGGCCAGATGCTCAGTGAAAGTGGGAGTCAGGCAGGGGAGGACAAGTTTTTCTGCTGGGCAATTTCATGAAGGCCTTTGGAGAGAATCCTGAAGGCTCTCTGAGAGCTGTCGTAGTATCTCTGCCCCTCTCCCCACAGTCTGAGAGATGGAAGAGACTGGTAATTAGACCTAATTCCAGGTAAGAAGCCAGGAGGGACCAGAGAGGCATGGCCTCTACAGGTGTGTGCCTAGAAGTCATACTACTCTGTGGCCCAGGACATGAAGACCCAAGGGTGCCTCCCACCAGTCCTGGCTAGGGTCTCAGAGCCCCCAGGGATCTGATAATCAGTAAACCCGTCCTTCCAAGCCATCAAGTCTGTCAAGGTCTCTTGATGAGGTGTCATCTCCCTCTCTGGCCATTTCTGAAATGGGGGCCAAGAAGGGATACAGTGATGAAAGAGACAAGCTGCAGTCACCTCCCTCCATCTGGACACTGTTGGCATTAACATGGCCCATGTCTGCATATTCTTTTTTCAGGGACAGTTTGTAGACCGAGGGATTCCCCATTCCTTCATACTTCCTGCTGGAACAGTCTGGAGATCTGTTTCCCTTTCCTGGGCTCTGAAGCCCAAAGCCACCTCTTCCTAGGTCCCTTTGAGTGGTCAAGGGAGCCTGGGGTCAAGGTGCTTAGACACAGGGACAGTGAGATTTTCTGTTTGTTTTGTTTTTAAAGGCAGGGTCTCGCCTCATAGTGCAGGCTAGCCTTCAGTTTGCAAACATCCTGCCTCGGCTCCGAGTGCTGGGATTATAGGCATTTACCTCCATGTCTGGCTGGATGGTGAGGTTCTTGAGGGCTGACTCACTGGTCTGGGAAAGCTGGGGGTGGATCACAGAGGCTCTGGCCTGAGTGTTTGTGACTTCCCCCCTTCTCACAGCTCTTCAGTTCCTAGTGCCATCTCTTCTCAGAGAGCTAAGCTCTCTGCCTTCTTGCTTTGGCTCAGTTTGCAGAAGCCCGTGATGTGGAGGGACAGGACGATGTGATGAGGAATCTTGATTGTCCTCCTGACTTGTGCTGAGAGAAGCCTGGGTGATTAGTGCAGCACACCTCTGGGTGTGTCTGTCAGACGATTCCAGAGCTGATTAGATCACCAGGACTGTGTCCTCACACATGGTTTAATCCACTTTTGATTCAGAATGCTCATAGACCATTGAGAGGTGGTGGATTGGGGAAGTGAGGCCTGGCTGGAGAAAAGGGGTCTTTGGGGAGTTTTAGAAGGGCATGTCTTTCCCTGGCCCCTTCCCCCTGTCTTCTCTTGCTTCCCTGGCTGGGCAATCAAGGGAACTATTTTTCAATTGAAGATGCTCTTATGCCACGAGAAATCCCTAGTGTGTATGTGTTTTATATATGTGTGTGAATGTCTTGTATATGTGTGTATGTGTGTTTTATAGATACATATATACTATATATGGTATGTGTGCATGCATGTATGTATGTATGTATGTATGTATGTATGTTAAAGCCATGTATTACAAACAAGTGCCTTTAACCAATGAGCAATCTCCCTAGCTCCGTAAAGCCATGCATTAAAGAAATAAAAACTCTGGTGGGTAGGGTGGTACAGACTTGTAATCTCAGCACTTGGGTGGAGGAAACAAAGCTAGCCTTGACTAGAGAGTCCTCGGCCAGCTTGGACTACAGCCAACGTCTGGATGTAGCTCAGTGACAGAGTGCTTACCTAGTGTGTGCAAGGCTCTGGGTTCAGCGCTGAATGATGTGCTGCAAAACTAATAAATAATAAATAAATACAGAGGAGAAAGCTCAGGAGTGCATGATTTCATTACTGCTTAGCAGGAGGGTGAATGTAATAGAAAGTCAGAGCCGAGTCACTAAGAACATCACACCTGGTTGGTGGGCATGACAGAAACTGCCAGGAAGCAAATGAGTTGAAATGCTGCATCAGCTTGGCTGGGTTTAAGCCACTTGGCACAATTCGAGTCACAGATGTCCAATTTCAGCCCAAAGCGACTCTTTTCATGTAATAAATGTGAGTTCCTAAATATTTATTTACATGAGACCTTTATAAATATGACTGTCATCTGAATTCAAGAAAGGGGATCACTGTTGAGATCTTAAGAGTCTCTGGACTTCTGCTTTGGACTGTGTGGGTATCTCTCTCCATTACCCTTTCATTAATCATCTGCATTGCTTAAAACTCACCCACCATGACTCAGTGAACTCTGCAGAAGAGGGGATGGAAAGATTGTAAGAGCTATGGTCGCGGAGAATCTCCAGAGACATTGCCTCCCTCAACAACAACACACAAAGGGGAAAAAAACTGGCTACTACTTCTTATACAATCCATAACCCCCTACCCCATGGACTGTTCCAGCAATCCTACTGAGGAGGGGCCCTAGCCAGTTGGAACAGGGAGGAGGGAAATGAGCTACCACCACAAGACTTGCTCATACAATGCATCTAATTATTAACAATAAATAAGTTAAAAAAATAAAGATGGAAAAATAAAAAAAGAAAAGGGATCATTACCTAAAGCCAATCTTGATAAATATTATTTTTGGGGGGTACAAGCACTCTCCTATATTGTTCATTTTGTTTCAAAAACACCTTATCAAACGTGCTGCCCTAACAAAGCATTATGTTTGGAGCCAGGCACAGAGGTACATGCCTGCATCCCAGCACTTAGGAAGCTGAGGCAGGAGGATCTTGGCCTGGGCATAGCAAGATGCTATCTTTAAAAAAAATAAGTATTCTATCTGATATCCATCACTAGCCAATACTCAATATCCTTACACAGGAGCTAATCATGGGGTTTATTTGAGAGGTGCCTCACTGTGGTGATAAAGGCTTATTGCTCTTGTCCTCATGGTTTAGAAGAGCGTGTTGAAGTTGGAGTAACCACTTCCCACCCTGACATCTCTTCCATCTTGTGAACAGTGATCAACACTTTTTGCTGAGTTATAAATCAAGATGCACATTTGAACTCAGAACTCTGACCGGTCATACTTTATTTAGCTTGTATCACTGGGGTTTCGTTCTCAGATTTTTTGATGTGCTCATACAAATTCAAAGGTCTGTTTTGAGGGCTGTGATGAAGCTCAGTTGGCAGGGAGATTGCCTGGCATGCATGAGGTCCTGGGCTCATGAAACAGAGGTGGTAGTGCTGTAATCGGGAGGTGAAGGCAGGAGGATCAGAAGTTCAAGGATATCTTTGGCTGTGTAGCGAGTTTGAAGCCAGCCTGGGATACATGAGTGCCTATCTCAAGAAAAAGAAAACTTTTCTGTAGGTAGTATATGTGGTGTGTGTGTGTGTGTGTGTGTGTGTGTGTGTGTGTGTGTGTGTGTGTATGCACACGTGTAAAACACATGTGTCACCTGAGCCAGGAGAGCAGAGGACAACACTGAACCATCTCCCCAGACCCTAAAATCTTCTTTGAATAAAAACTTCAAACCCGAGACCTGTGCTTTCCCCAAACTGTCTGACAGTGGAATGTTCCTAACATTCTCATCACTGTTGCTATGGGACACATCACTCTAAAGCTTGATGGCTTACGGGACAGTGCTCCTTCCTTCTGTCCTCAGTCTGAAGTGTGGGCAGGGCCCAATGGGCACAGCTTGTGTCTGCTGCATGAGGCATTGCCTGGCGTATTCAGCTGGGGCTGGGAAGTCCAGGATGGCTCTTTCCCAGGGCCTTCGGCTTATGCTGCTGATTGGCTTTTCTCTGTGTGGCTTTTTCACGGGGCTACTTGGGCTTCCTCGCAACATGGCCACTGCTGATGGCTCCTGGGGCTTACGACCTGGCCCAGACACTAAGCATCATATCCATGTTGTAGAGTTCAAGAGTTTGCATTCCAATGGATGGGCAGGGTTGAGAAGGGTGTCAGAATTTGGAGGCCAGGATTTAACCATACATTGGTTTTACCCTTCCTTCTCATAGACCTCCATGAAAATGTAAATCCATCTTGTACTCGTCGTCTTTTGTGGAGTGGTAAGAAAAGCAGTGCATATTATGGTTGGTTTGTTTAGTTTTAGCTCAGTTCTATTAATAATTGCTTTGATTCAGTATTTAAAAGTTGGCCCTGTACACAGTAATTGATAAAAATCTATGTGTGTCCTCCCAGGTACCCAAAATCATTTCGAGGATGATGGGGAAAAAAAGAACCTTCTGTACACATTAAGTACAGATGTCATTGGGGGTTCTCATGTAGCCCAAAATGACCTCCAACTTGCTCTGCATGTGAACCATTTTTTCATTTTATCAGTCTCTTCTAGAATTCACCAAGATATGAAATGTAAGCAGTTGGCTTTGCAAGATGGAGCATTTACCAGCCAGGCTACTGTGGTGGTTTGAATGAAATGTCTTCCCTGGGCTCATGGGTTTTGAATATTTGATGCTCAACTGATGGCAATTTGGGATGGTTGTGGGGCATTTGGTAGGTGGAGCCTTGCTGGAGGAGGTGTGTCTCTGGAGACACACTTTGGGGTAATATAGTCCAGCTCCGAGCCTAGTACTTTCTGCTGATGGGTGGGATATGCGACCCAGGCTTCTGATGAAACTTCCCCTAGAACCTGTAAGCCCAAATAAACCCTGTCCTACCTTAAGCTGCTTTGATTGTGTGTTTTGTCCCACAAATGGGAAGGTAACTGTTACAGCTACCCGCAAATCAGACCCTTCCCCCTCAGAGTGGCAGACCCTGGGCTGGCTGCAGGGCTGTGGGGATGGATCCCACCTTGCCTCACTTTGAGGGATCTCAGGGTGTCCTCCTTGTCAACAGGCGCAGTGGGAGCCTGTCTGTGCTCTGAATGACTTGTGTACTGGCTCTCTCTCCACCTGGACATGTGACTTGAGAGAGAGGGCCCTGCTCCAGGACATCCATGCTTCTCACATGTAGCCTTTGCTGAAACACAGACATATGCAGTCTTTTATGAATAACTGTGACTTCAGGCTGGTTGTCACAGAGACCACGTGGCTCACAAAGTCTGGCCCTTTACAGAAAAAAAATTTTGATGACTTCTGGTTTAAAGTACAGCTCTCCATATCTCTGGATTTTGCATCTATGGATTCCACCAACCAAGGATCAAAAAAATTTGTAAAAATTGTATCAGGAGTTGAGCATGGTGGCTCATGCCTATAATTACAGCCCTGGGGAGGTCAAGGCAGGAGGACCGAAAGCTCGAGATTAGCTACAGAGCAGGTTGGAGGTCATTCTGGGCTACATGAGAACCCCCAATGACATCTGTACTTAATGTGTACAGAAGGTTCTTTTTTTTCCATCATCCTCGAAATGATTTTGGGTACCTGGGAGGACACCCATAGATTTTTATCAATTACTGTGCCCTATATAAGGGCCTTGAGAATACTGAGGACTTTTGAACACTCAGTTATTGTGAAACCAGTTCCCTACAGATACCAAAGTCTGTAATGGTTTTCCAATTTCATTTTAGCCAAAAGGTTCTTCAAACATCCTTTAAAACTTTTTAATAACAAAAACAATTGGTACCATACTTACCGTGTGGATTACTCCACGTGCTGTAAGGTTATTGACTTATTTAATTCTTGATGAAAATACAGTGTGATAAGTGGCGGTGTCACCTTTATGAGAGGTGAAAACAGGCAGAGTTTGCTGAGAGGTGAAGTAACTTGCCTAGGGACACACAGCTAGGAGGTGGCAAAGGCAGCATTGGAATTCGTGGTCTGGTTTCTGTCAGTCCATGTTCCTACCCTCTGCACCACACTGCCTCTCCTTGGGGGCCTCATGTCAAAACCAGAAAGAACCAGAATGGCTTGACTACAGCTGAGGTGGCTTGGCTCCCAAGTGACTCTTCTCTCAGTGGCCTCCAGGGATCTCAGGGCCATATGGGACAATCTTTGCAGGCTGTCAGGACTAGTGAGCAAGCTTGGAACTAGTCCTTGCCAGACTGTCCTAACAGAGGTCACAGAGAGGGTGACATGTAAACAGGAGTTTATTTGGCTCATAAGCCTGGGGACGAGGAAGTGCAAGATCCAAGAGCCAAATCTGATGAGGCCTCTGGCCTTGTCCTAATATGGTGGAAGGTGTTGCCAGGATGAGAGCCCATGGTTGACCGCCCACCCACCCCCACGAAGCTTTTATCCATCAGCAATAGTCTGCTCATAAAGGTTGAGCCATGTGACTTCCACCCCTCCCATCAGACCTCATCCCCCAGTGCTTGCTGTGGCATTAATTTCCCAACACATGCCTTTTGGAGGGCACCTTCAGACCGCAACAGTCTCCTAAGCCTGGACAGGGAACATTAGTTTCTTTCAGTTCCTACAAGAACTGATCCAAACCTCAGATTTCAGAGAGCGCAATTCCCTAGGAATGAGGATGCCAACAAATATCCTTCCTAGATGGTCTTGGTGCCCAACAGAAATGGGTGCTAGAGACCGAGTGCATGGTTCCTAACCAGAACTAGAAGGGAGGCATATTTCAGTTAATATTTAACCAGTCAATTTGGCATTTGTTCCTTGGGCCCGAAGGGATGTACCTTAGATTGGTGCCATAATAATCAGCAAGAGTGATTTCACACCCTGAAAGTCACTTGTCCAGCTCCCCTAAGTCAGCCTGGGGCAGCTGGAGGATGAGGGGTGGGTATACTCTTGGGAGATGTGGCCTGGGACCCCAGATGGTCCTTCCTATTATAAGGCAGATGCCTTGATAGAACCCCTCTTTACCATAATGGGGGTCTGCAGGGATGACACATGGCCTCCCCGCCCCTTTGAGCATGGATTCTTCTGGAGCAGGGGAGGTAGAGATGGGGTAGCCTTTCATTTTTACTGACCATGGGAAACTGAGCTCAGTAGTGGCTTGAAGGTGACCTTTGGATCCATCTCACTGTGATCTTAGTGGAGAGTTATTGTTGGGTTTTTAGCTGTTCTCAGCAACAATACCTCTGGTTTAGTGATGTCAGAGCATTCCTGAATCCCAGGGGATCTTCCCATGGCCTGCCATTCTGCTCTTTCCATGGGGCCTCTCTGGTTCTGAAACTTTCATTCTGCTTCTTCTCCCTGGTTGGCTGTGTCTGCCACCCTAGGGCATGTGCTCTTCCTAGGCATTCCCTTCCACCTGGGGACTCTGGCCCTTCCCTCCAGCAAGTCATCAGCGCTCGTCTCTCCCCAGGCCCTCAGAGTGAAGGACTCTTCCTGACATGGCTCCATGCTGGTCTCCACTGGGCATGAGACTTGGGAAGAAAAGGCTGTTCAGTCTGGTTCTCTTAGCTGGTTTTGGCCACTCTGGGTACTCCCTGGCTTTAGCCAAATCGGGGTCCTTCTTATCCCCAGGAGCTGGCTCTTCTGAAGTCTACCTCCTGTCAGCATAACTGGAGTGAGCCATTAGTGTCCTTAGAGGCAGAGGTGGTCTGCAGTGAGCTCTTGGAAGTGGCTGGTGCTCCATCTCTCCTATAGGCTTTTCCTGGAATGCAGGCAGATCGCTGCGGCCTGGGAGTGGTGGAGGTGGCGCCCTTGATAGGGTAGGTGGCTGGGGTGCAGGTTGGTGTCACAAGCCTGCTCCATATGCTGTAAACAGTCCTTCAGGCCTCCATGAGGTCCCTAAAGACAGTCTCTCAGGAGCTTGTCCTAGAAGAACATTTGGGTTCATTTACCTAATAATTAACTGTTGACAGGAGAAGCAAGTCATTACATAAAACTGAATCTACTGAATGTGAAAGGCTGTTGTGGAGAATAGAAGTTTGGCTCCCATGGACTTTATCTCGTGGGAGCAGGTGGTTGAGTGGGTGTATTCCAGCAACTTAAAAAGTGAGTGAGCATAGGTGTCACCGTTACATTAAAGCCCATTCCAAGAAGTGTGCTCACCTCAGCATGTGGACAGTTAATTCTGTGTCTTGTACCACATTCCCCCTTTCATAGCGCTTAGCTAGGATGCAGTTATGCTAAACAATTTTGTACACTTCATTAGCTTGTGTGTTGGTCTGTGTCCAGTCCTGGTTGTCACTCCTGACATGGAGATGAGCCGAGCTTAGCAGCCCTCGTGGCAGCTTGCCGGGCAGTGTCTGCGCTTCCGGCTGTCACTCTCCTTCCCCTCCAGGAAACAGCTGAGTGGTCGCCTGGATTGTTAGACCCTGAAATAACACCAGCTGACGGAACCAGAGGCCCCGGCTCTCAGTTCTAGACTCTTCTTGCCACAACACAGAGCCAGCCTGGGACACCAGGTCTGCTTGTCTTCTGGTTTCCTCACCTGCAAGATGGGGACACTAGGGAGGGCCTGGCTCTCCAGTCACTGAGAGCTGCTGCCTGCTAAGACAGTGTCTGTCATGCCTACTCCTGCATGTGTGGGACACTGTAGGGACAGAGGGCTCATGCAGTTTGGAGACCCCATCCTGGAATGCAGCTTAGACCTGTGCTCAGGTCAATATCCTGTAGTGGGCAGACTGGGCTCGTCTGCTGCTTTGTGGCCGCCCTGCTGCTTAGGAAGCTGGTGGGGTTCAGTGGCCTTCATTTGTGGGATCTCAGCAGGCTCCATGGGCATCGTCACTGCCAGCTAAAGTCACCAGCCCATGTTGCAGACCTGGCTCCACCTCCTCCACTCTCCACTTACTGCTCTCTCGCTGTCAATGAGCAGGAAAACAGCCACCAATGGAGGGAAGCATGGGAGGTGTAAGGGAGCCATCGGGCTACCCAGGTCTCCAGCTAGCCAGCCAGTACTAACGAGGGTGTCCACACCCCTTCTAGCTGCTTGGATATAGCAATAACCAGGAGAGAACATCGTTCGCATGGAGCCACAGACCAGAGCCAGGACAGTGCCCGCTGTGAAAAGGGCCTAGCAGGGTTTCAGGGTAGATGGGCTGAGGTGGTGGTAGGTGGGAAGGGGATGGGGTACAGAGTGCTGAAGGAAATGGGAGGGACAGGAAGGGTGAGCACTATGACCCTTGGCTGGAAGGGAGCAAGTCAGGAAGGCACAGGCTTCTAGTCTGGTCCCCAAAGGCACAGACAGAACTAGGGCTCAAGGCAGGTAGCCAGGGTGAGGATTTTCTTGGAGCTGTCTACTTTGGTGAGGTGCTTTTGCAGGGTGACTTGTGATGATGGTTCTCTTCCCCCAGGTGACCTTGGTAGGGCTGAGATGGAAACCACAGTGCTGGCCTCTCCAGCAGCCTTGCCTCATAAGCCTAGGGTCCACTGCCCCTACTAGGCAGTGGACTTAAGAGCTAGGGACTGTCCATAGGTCTCCCAGCCCCTACTCTGTGCTGAGGCTTTGCGCCCGAGCCTAGAGGGATGCTGGGATGGGTTTGGTTTGGGCAGGCTTCCATGGCTATTGATATGAGCTCCCCCAAGATTCTCTTCCTGTCCTCTCAGTCTCTCAGTGGGTGACACACAGTCGCTTCCCCAAGTGGGTGGTCTAGAGATGAAGCAACACCCAAAGCAGTGCTGGGGCTGGCCAGTACCTCAGAGAGGCATACAGGTGTGAGGAATGACATTGGCGGTGACCTTGTGGTCAGTGCTCTGGAGAAGGATCGGGCACTGCCTCAGCAGGAGAGCCCTCGGGAGGCCTTTTCTGGCCTGGGTGACAGATTAGGGGCAAGTGCAAACTGGAGTGCCAGCGGGCCACGGGGAAGGGTTCTGGGCACCACGTGATGCCATGTCTTTGCTGTGCTCTGGACAGGCTTTGCTTCAGATGCTCAGCTGCTGGGGTGACAGCTGGGACAGCACCTGCTGCCTCTGGGGCCAACCTCTTTCCAGAAAGCCCTTCAGAGAGATAGCTCCCATTGGGCTAGAACTTTCTATTCTCTGTCTCACTCAGAAGGAGATGGTAGCCGTAGAAGCCCTTGGGGATTGCTCTGGGTGCACAGCATAGCAGGGGCCTTTTGGAAAGAGTAGAGACTATTGACTGTGTCTTAATGTTGGTGCTTCCTGGGCGCTCTTATTTGACCTACTCCACAGATGACCTCCCCCCATCCGCCTGAGAGTTGATTTATATTTTTATTTGCTAACTAAAATATGTTTAATGCTGTAACACTAATAGTTAAAGGGTTTATAACCTTATTTACTCCACAAATTTATTCAACAGACTTAAAAATTAATTAGAAACCTTATTGTGTGGACAAATCAGGTTCTGTTCCCCTCATATTATCTTCTTATCTCCTTTTTCCTGCACCCATTCCACAGAGGGTCCTCCTCAGTGGGGTTACTGGCATTCACCATGGGGTTATAAAAGCAGCAGTCTCTGTGGGAGGGGGGTTGGGGGAACATTACCTCAGGACGCTCCTTTCTGACCTCTGGTCCTTACAGTCTTTCTACCCTCTCTTCCATAGTGTTCCCTGAGTCGGTGGGTGTGTTATAACTTTGGTGCTGAGCTCTCTGCATCTTCTGAATTTCTGCTTTAATGAGATTTGAGTGTGTCCTCAGTATTTATTGCTTTCTCCCTGGAGCAGGTTGTCAGGATAGCAGTGAGAGCAGTACTCGTGTTTAAATCCCCACTTCCTCTGTGCTATCATTTGGACTCTCAGAGGTGGCTTATCTCATGCTAGGCAGTTGGCTGTCTTTTCTTGTATTAATGGATCTTGGTTTTTGCTGCCATCTGTAAACAAACAAACAAACAAAAAACCAGGGTCTCCAACCAAGAATGAGAGCAGCATGTATTAAAATGGATGAGCATAGTTAATTAAGAGACATTTTGATGAGTGTAGTCATTCTTTTTGGCCGAAGACTAGTGAGAGCTTCTCTTTGGAATCTATGACCATTGTATCCCTAGGATTCTGCTCTAGTTC
This sequence comes from Zapus hudsonius, assembly GCA_004024765.1. Classification (NCBI taxonomy): domain Eukaryota; kingdom Metazoa; phylum Chordata; class Mammalia; order Rodentia; family Dipodidae; genus Zapus; species Zapus hudsonius. The sequence goes on along the minus strand of PVHP010000983.1, from coordinate 44,574 downwards.
TCAGTACCGGGTTCAAGTTCTCTCCCACTGAGCAGGCATCTTATCCAATCAGAGAGCTGGTGATGAACCACAGAGGCTATGTGCCACTATTGCACAGGTGTGCACCTCACTTGGCAGGTTGATTTCATAGCTTGAAGGTTCCCCTGCTTGTTCACGCCCTTGGTGGCCATTATCCACCAGCAGCCCACCCCCCAGCATTTCCTGCAGGGAGCTGATCTCCTTCTCATTTCCAATATATCTCTTGATGTCCTGTGTCAGTGGTCTGTTGTGATTTCAGCAATAGGGTCTTACCATTTAGCTCTAGTGGGTAACCAGGTGCTTTGGCAGCAGCTTGCATTGTTTTGGGGAACTCTTACGTCTCCCTAACCAACAGCTCATTCAACAGATATTTTTGAGCAGTAGCTATGTGTCATTTATTTTTTGAGGTACTGGGGATTTAGCAGGTGCACAAAAGAGACAGACTCTTGCTCTCGTGTTATAGTATTTAGCAGGGCAAGTCTTTCTTTTGAGGTCCCCAGAATCTTCCATAGTAACTCCTGGAGGCTGTGCTCCCAGGATCATTAGTTCTGAGTCAGAGAGAGGAAACGATGAGTATGTCCAGGGACAGAAGGAAGCAGAGCCCATCTGAAGGAGGACACCCAGCACTGTCATGGTGGGGTGGGACAGGAGTCAGGAAGGATGGATCTGTTTGGAAAGCTGCGTTTGTTAGTAGCAGTATCCAAACATGTCTATCATCCTGAGGTTCTGACATCATGTGACTGGTCTTCCAGTAGAGGGACAAAAGTTCTTAAGGCTCTTCTCTGTGCCTGGCACAGAGCTCCTATTGGAAGACGTGGTCCTTGCTCTGGGGGCTGAGAGTTGAGTATTTTGCAGTCAAACCAGGGCCAATCTGGTGAAAGCCTCTTAGGTCCAGTGAGAACAGAGAAGGCTTCCCAGAGGAGGTGGCTCTCAGCTAGTTGGAAAGAGGTGAAGGAATGTTCCCAGAGAGACTGTAGCTTGTGGCTTGCATCCATGAGACTGTTGTCTGTCCCAGTGGCATTGGTGAAGGGTGTGCATTACATTTACATTACCTTAACAAAGTATCCAAGGCAGACTCACTTTACAAAGAACACAGGTTTCTTGAGGCACCAGCACTGGCTGCACCCTTCAGGACTTCATGGTGAAGACGGGAGCATGTGTATGATGGCAGATGACAAGTTCACTGTGATGGTTTTGTTGTCAACTTGACCTTCTCAAGCAATCTTGGGTGTGTCTCTGAGGATGTTCACAGGAAGGCAGCCTCTCAGTAGGAGGCAGGATGTAAAACATCTCAGGGAAGGTAAAAATGAACATCCCTTCCTGGGAGAGCAGTGCAGGAAGGAAATTCCAGAGACTCAGGAAGCCAAGTCTGGGATAGGGTTGTAAGACCCACCCTAAAGCTGTATAAAGGGGAAAGAAATCTCTCTCTCTCTCTCTCTCTCTCTCTCTCTCTCTCTCTCTCTCTCTCTCTCTCTCTCTCTCTCTCTCTCTCTCCCTCTCTCTCTCTCTCCCTGCCTGCCTCCCTGGCTGCTGGTACCTGTCTTGCATCTCTTTGTTGATATTGGAACAAAACTTCAGCCTTCCAGCCTGGACTAAAGAACAGTGGCTCCCCAGGGAGCCTTTAGGCCTTCAGTGCTGGATTGGGACTGCTGAGGTGTCTGGCCACATGGGCTGAGCGGCTACCAGTTCCTTAACTCTTGGGCTTGCAGACTGCAATTTAGGGACTGCTGTGAGCTAATCCAATAAATCCCCTTTTTTACTAAAATTAATTCTGTTGATTCTGTTCCTCTAGAGAAACCTAATACAGTCGCACTGTTAAACAGGGAGCTGAAGACACCAGGCTCCCCATGTCCTCTATGGGGACACCTCCAGTGACTCCAGATCCTCCTACTGGACTCCACCTAAGCTCCCATCGGACTGTGCCACATTGACAACCAAGTTCCCTATGTGTGGACTTGTAGGGGACAAACCCAAGCTGGGTCAACCCAGGCAGGAAGCAAGAGGGTCCCAGGGGTGGAGATGGTCTGTACCTGGAAGCCACTAAAGGGTTTGCAGCAGAGCAACCTAGCAGTGGTGCTTGGGACCATTGGCATGAGCTGGGAAGGCACACTCAGCAAGAGGCAGGAAAGGGGACCCTGTGTGACTCCAGCAAGCCATGTGGCGATGAATCAGTCCCTTACTCTTTCTAAGCCTTGGTTGAACTAAAATGAAAACAGATTTGTTGTTAAAAATATATGTGAAAATTCTTTAAGAGGAAAAAAAAAAGCAAAGTGTAAATTTAAGAAAAAAAAATCCAGGTTGCTGGTGTGAGGATCCCCTTCTCACACTGACACCTTGTGCCTAGCAGACAGCAGAAGTGAGAGGAGCTCGTTTGCATAGGGGTAAACCACAGAGTTCCCTCATCAGAGAGCCAGGAGAAGTAGGCACTGTGTCCATCCTCACAGAGTCCCAGGAGGCAGGGGAACGGAGTGAGGATGCTCACAGCTCCTGAGGTTGGAACAGACTGACTCCTTAGTCATGGACCACCATGACAGGACCACAGACAGGGTGGCTTAACAACAGACAGTTGTTTCTGCACAGTTCTGAAGGGTCACAGTGCTGGCAGGGATGCTTTCTTCAAGACCTCTGTCCTTGGCTTATTGATGGCCGTCTTCCCCCCCCCCCCCCGTGCCTGCATATGGCTGTCCCTCTGAGTGTCATTGTCCCCATGTCCTCTTACAAGGACACCTGTCTGGTGAGGTTAGGGTCCACCTAGGACCTCATTTTACCTTAAGTACCTCTTTAGAGGCTGTGTCCAAACACAGTCATACGCTGAAGTACTAGGGTGAGGACCGAGCACATGGATTAGGGCTACTCTGTTCTTTCTGCATTTGTTTAGTGGGCTCCATTGTGAGTGGGGAAAGTTATGCTCTGTAGCAGAAGGGGTGCACCCCAGGAAACTCCAAGGAGATGTCCTAGACTTGGGCTGGGGTGAATCATCTCTGAGAAATACTGCAAGGTGAACTGAGAGGGATTTGGGGCACCCAGAAAACTTGGATTAGATTTTCTTAATTAAATTTCATAAATTAGAGACACCTCCCTTCTCCTCTCCCACCAAGTCAAAAAGCTCAGGGAATGTGCTTTAGAAAAGATTTCATAACAGGTTTCCAGAGCGCTTGAAAATGATTTGATTTAGTACCATGTGATTAAAGTGCTGCATTTCCCAGCCTAGCCATTAAAAGCCTAGGAGACAGCCTGCAATTAACATGTTGCTCAACCTCCCTCCTCCAAGGCCATCTCCATCCTCAGCTGAGCATAGTCAGAGAAGTCAGGCACCTGAGCCGAGTCTCCAGTCCTCTCTCAAGGTCTAGGTCGAGGTGTGGGACTGGGCCAGTCTTGCAGGAGGGCAACACCGGCCAGCTGGTGTCTTGGTGCCCTGGGAGCCAGCGTTGGCTTCGGTTCACACTGGTAGCACCCAGACCTTCTCCTTCTCCTGGGATTTTGGGGTAGTGGTATCCCCACTCCCCATCCAGAGTCACATTGAGAGTGGTACAAACCTTCTCCCTCACCAGAGCTACAAATATGTCAAGTGAATTGATGAACTTCAGGTCCTCCCTATAAGGAAGGGAGATGCCCATGGGCCGCCACCATGAAACTCCAAAGGAGTGGAAAAGCAAGCAGCCAAAGAGAGGCCCCCTTCAGTAGGGAAGCAAAGCAGATCCTGAGCCTCAAAGCAGCTGTTACCTGGTTGGAGACCTCGCCTTCTAGGTGAAGAGATGGCATGAGAAGCCAGCTCCTGGTTGGTTACAATCTGACTCCTCCTAGTTCAGGAGCTCTGCTGAGTTGAGACCAGTGTGACCTCCTCAGGTCAGAGGGAACCTTCTAAGGTGACACAGTCTCTCCCTGAAGGTCTGCACAGGCTAGCAAAGGGGGCAGAGCAAGGTAGGTGGCCGGAAGGAGAGGCACATGCCTTGCTGGAGGCTGCTACAGTGTGAGCGAATGCGACAGTGACCCAGAAGAAACCATTATGGTTTGGATACGGTTTGTCCCCTAAAGGTGCTTGCGTCAGAAGCTCCCCATTGTAAGGGCATTGAGTTAGAGGGACTTTAAAAGTATTTTAAAATTTTTATCTAATTATTTATTTGAGAGAGGAGGCATATATAATATGAGAGAGAGAGAGAGAGAGAGAGAGAGAGAGAGAGAGAGAGAGAGAGAGAGAGAATATGGGCATGGTGTGTCCAGGCCTCTAGCCATTGTAAATGAACTCCAGCCGCAGGCACCACCTTGTGCATCTGAGAACTTTCAAGAGGTGGGGCCTAATAGGCACTGGAGACTCACTTTCAGGTCTCTCCTCTCCTATGGGACTGGGGTTACAGAGGTGTGTGGCCATGCCCTGTTGTTTATGTATGTTTTGGAGATCAAACTTGGGTGGTCTCTGAGGCCTCCTTATGATTGCACAGGAAATGTTCTTAACTACTGAACCATCTCTCCAGCCCATAAAAAAATGATTTTTGAAGCAGGCCATCACTGTGTAGCCTAGGCTGGCCTCAAACTGTGGTCTTCCTACTTAATCCTCTCCAGTTCTGAGGTGCACCACCAACCACCACACCCATTTTAGAAAGTTTTAAAAGTGGATTTGAAGAAGCAGTGTACTTGCACAGTTCAAAGTAAATCAAAATAAAGAAGCCCATCACCCAGTGAATGCATAAATGAAATGTGACACCGTACTATAGATTATTATTCAGCCATGAAAATAAATGAAGTATTCATACAGGCTGCAACACGGAGAAGCCTCCGAAACATTATGGTCAGTCAAAGCAGACACAAAAGCCACAGGTTATCACACAGCCACCCGCAAATCAGCACTTCCCAGGGAAGGGAGAGGGGCACTGGGTGCTTCATGAGGGTGGGGTGGTGCTATAAATGTTTTGGTGGGGGCAGCAAGGCACCGTGAATTTGCTGGGTGTGCCCCAATTGTGCCAACACTTCAAAATACCTAACACGGTTAATTCCCTGTCATGTGAATTTCACCTCAACTTTTTAAGAAATGATATATAATCTGAAAACTAGGGAACTGTCATAACAATGTTTTCTTTTATAAGTTTTTATGATGGAAAGTTCCCAACAGATACGAGGACAGGCTGTGCAGTAGACCTTCCTGGTCACCACCAGCTTCCTCGGTTTTCACACTGTGCTGAACCCCGTTCTGTCGTTCACTTCTGTGCCCACGGGATAGTTGAAGAAAATCACTGACAGGCTGTTTTCCTTATAAATAATTCAATACATATCAGCAAAATCTAAGAGCTCAAACCACATTAGGTATCACTTTTCATATTTTGTGTTTAGTCTTTCTTCCTGGATTTCATGAAGTGTCTCCTATTTCCCCCTTTCGTATATCCTGAAAATGCTTTTCCTACCTACCTACGAGAATTTTCTGTAGCTGCCACCCACATCAGCAATACTGACTGACCCTCCTTAATTCCCTCTCGTGTCATGGGGCTCTGCCATTGCTAATCCTCCTGTCCTGGGTGCTGTGCGGGTGCCAGCCTTCTCCTGCTGGCCAGAGCTCCATGCTGTGCACCGTGGTCAAGGCAGATTGTACTTGGTTCCTGGACTCGAGGCGCTTAGTCAGGGTCTCCAGAGAAGCAGAAGCAGGGAGCACATGAGACATTTCAGGGAGCTGGCACATGTGACTACAGGAGCTGGCATGCTGAGGTCTGTAAGGTGGGTGGCAGGATGGTATGCTGAGGTCTGGAGGGCAGACTGCCAGGCTGAAAGTTGGATAAAGGTGAATCTAGCCATATTGAATCTTCATCAATGCAGGCCAGACACCAGGGTGTCTATGTTTTATTCTTAAGGTGGAATTCCTTCTTTAAGAAACTTGTCTTTGCTCTTAAAGCCTTTAACCAATCAGTGGAGACCAACCCACCTTACGGATGATCATCTGTTTGATTTCAAGTCAACCAAATGTAGATGTTGATCACACACAAAATACAACTTTACAGAAAAAGCTAGAGGAGTCTGACCAAGCACTGGGCACCTTCTCCTCACCATGCTAACACAAAAAATAAATTAATCATTACAGAGCCCAAGACGAGTAGAGTAAGAAACTAGGGGTGTGCAAGGGAAGAGCCTGGGCCTCCTCTGTAGTTGTATGAGGTAAAGGCAAGTCTGCTCACTTTATAATTGAGAAACTGAGGTTCACTGAGTTGCACAAGGTTGCACAGCAAGTAGGTATACTGACCTAGGCTAATCTTGGACATTGCCCAGGTCCCCATCCCTTGGCAGGCAATGCTTTGCACTTGGGACTTGTATATTTCTCTGCTCCAGGAGAAGAAAAGGTGTGGATAAGGTAGAGTGGTGTTTGACATCTCTCAGCTCGGGGCAGTGGCTCCTGTAAGGCCAGCATAGGGTGGAGGGCAAGAGGCTGTGAATGATCTTTGGGGACAGATTGGCAAGTCTACACACTGTACTAAGCAGGGTTTGGGCTTCATTGTAAAGTCCAAAGTCACAAAACAGCCCCCACCCGCTGTGTCTGACCCAGTCCACTGACCTTCTGGGGTCAGAGCAGCCAGAAAACTTGTCTGGACAGAAGGGCATCCCTGTGGCTCATGACCACCACCCCTGCCCACTTGTTCAAGTTGTCTTGCTCCTGGCCACCCAGGGCCATGGCTCCACAAGCTCACTTCACAGGAGCACTCACGTCTGGGCACTGTCCTCTTCAGTGTGTGTTTCTCTACCTATAGACGTGTGTTGCCGTGTAATATGGGTTCCTACACTTTTAAATTGTGAGCTCCAGTATCTTCTCCCCAGCCATCACCCAGGGACCCATTTTTTTCAGGCCACCTTACCAGAAAATGTAGAACCACAGAAGGTAGGGTGCTGAGATGGAGCTCCAGGCTGACAAGCCGCAAGGCAGAGCTGGGAGGAGAAGGAGGAGGAGCAGGAGCAGGAGGAGGAGAAGGAGGGTGTGGCAAGACAGGTCAGCAGAGGAAGGCCGAGAGCCAGTCAGCACGATGACCCAGTACAGCCCATGACCTCCTCTGCTTCTTGTGCCCTGTCACAACTCAGATGCCCCCAGACTGACATCATCCCCAGGGGGTAAGTGCCCAGGTCAACTTGCACGGAGTAGAGGCTGGGTCCTTGATGGTCGTCAGGCCTGGTCTTCAGTGGCTACATGCTCCTAGCTAACCCTCAGCTCACCTCTTCCTGCCACTGCCCCTGAGCTCCTGCCTGTCAAGGTGTCCTTCCTGCCATTAACCTAGGAGGAAGGTCTCAGGTCCCCTGGCAGCTCTGCATGGATGTATGCCCATTTTACATACATTTTACTTACAGGAGCCCCTGGTGCCCATCCCCAGTACCGCTCCCTTCAGTGTTTCGTTTTCCTCCATACCCTGTATCATGCTCCACTTTAGTTGTTTAATATTACATGAGCAACTAAAATGGAATCACTGCGTTTTGTTATTCTTTTATTTTTGTTATTTGCTCACAATTCTGCATCATGTTCAGGGCTTGTGAGGGGTGGGTAGGGTCACCTCTGTCATGGAGTGTCAGCCTGGGAAGGCTTGGGATCCTCCATTCTCTCTATGACATGACGACATGATTGATTTTGGCTTCTTCTCAACAAGGTGGTCTTCAGTGATGGTTTGGTTCAGGGTGCTGGTGTCTGAACTTCAAAGTCAAGTTTCCAGGCTTGCTCAGGCTCAGGCTTGGAGCAGGCATAGTGCTGTTGGTGCTGAATTCCTGAATGTGTGGTCACGTCTGGGAGGTGTGCAGACTGTTCTAGCCTCTGTGTGTGTGTGTGTGTGTGTGTGTGTGTGTGTGCCAACTGCTCAATCATTAGCTCTTTCACTAAATACCAACCTGCACCGTTGGGCCCCCAGCTCCTCTGGTACCTTCCTGTGTGTTCTGGACCAATATTGCACCCTCTCTGATCTCTAAGATAGGGTAATGGAGATTCCAGCAGTCATTTGCCTCCCCTCCCTGCAAGGCTGCTCTAGACCCACATGAGAAACCTGGGCTCTGGGAGAGGCAGACATTGGGATTTCCCTCCCTGGAGTCCCGCCAGGGTGCTGCATTCAGGAGGCTGAGTGGGCCACCGAGGAGGGCAGTGGGCAGGGCTTGAGGGCAGTCAGGAGGGAAGCTGACTTGTCAGAGGTTTAAAATCCATTTTCCATGGTTTCCATCTTCTCTCAGACAACCTCACCAACACTCTGTAAGGCAAGTGACACTTTTGCCTCTTGGACAGCTGCCCCCATAGTGACACCCAAGTGACGAAATTAGAACCCCGGCTTTGGCTTCAACCAGCCAAACATGCCAGCTTCAAACATGAGTTCTTTTCCCAGAAAACTGACGAGGAGAGACTTTAGGCCAGATGCTAGAATTTTCACTGGGAACACAGTCGACTTTAATTAGATTAATTTTCCCTTTGTTTTGAATGACGAAGTCAGGTCTGGGGCTGTATGACAAGCAGAGATGAGCAGGCAGCATGGGGACCTTCAAGGCCAGAGCCACTCTTGGCAGCTTTGGGACATTCCTGGGCCTCCTGGTGAGGCTCCCCACCCCAGAGGGGTGCATGGACCATGGGGACCTGCCTCTTGGTCTGGCCCTGTTCTCCTGGGATGTTCATTCTCTGCCTTCAGACCAGGCCTGTCACTACCTAGCACACCACTGCTTGGCGTGAATCCTTGCCAAAGCTGCTTTGTGTCCAAGTGTGTGCGCCTTACCTGTGCTCAGTGGTGGCATCTGCATTGCTTTCTCTGTCCAAGGTGAGCTGTTAAGGTGAGCATTGCTGGGCCTGAGCCTTAGGAAATTTGCCAAATCCAAATCTTGCTTTTAGCCCCCTGGAGCCAACTGCAGACATATGTAGAAGGCCCAGAGCATGCCAGGCAGGCCAGGAAACATGCCCTGTGGAACAGTCAGCCTCAGACTGGAGAACTTGCTGAAGAACAATACGGATCTGTGGATGGCCTGTCCCTGACCTTGGCCGTCAGCACTGCCCACAGCATGCCCAGCTGTGCCCGTGCCCTGGCAGAGTGTGCTGAGGAATGGACCTGTGTTCTGTGGGAGTGTGGTCACTCATAGAGTTGACCTTTGGAAGGTCAGACATGTGTCTTTTGGGCTTGGCCAAGGCTGACTGCCAACCCCTGTAGCACATGTAACACCATAGGTTGTTCCTGGCTCCTCTGACTAGCCATGTTTTCTGCTAAGTCCAAGCCACAGAGGGACCAGCAGCAATTCTATACCTATGGTGGGGTGGGGGAGGCACAGTACAGTAAGGCCTTTCCTGAGGTGGGCCCTCTGGTATTTTGGGGAACTTGTCCTGTAACCCATCTCTCATTGCTTTCACCCTGACACCCCACTTCCTGTTGATTCCTCTTTCTCTGCAGTTCTCTGCTTCAGCTAACAAAAACACCAGAAAAATAGGCAGAAGGCCACCCCAGAATGGACACTCCCTGCTCTCGTTTTTTTGTTGTTGTTATTTTATTGGTTTTATTTATTTATTTTAATTTGTATATCATTATAGTATACTCCATGGAAATTCAACACATGTATTTAACGTCTAATAGTCATACCAGGGTAAAGCCTTTCCATATCTTTTATAGGTTGGAAACTGAGATTATACCAGCTGACACTAGCTAGTCAGAGTACTCCGAAGTAACTTAAACCGGGCTCCATGGCCTTCTATGCATGGGCCTGTGCGTGTGATCCAGGACAAGAGGCCATAGGTGGGCTTCGTCTTCTGGGTCCCTGTTTTCCAGATCTTCTACAATTCCCTGCTCTACTTCATAAGCTTGGTGCATTGGGGGCTCAGGGCTTGTCTTCTGGGTGTTTTTGTTATTTTGTATTCTGGCCTCTTCCATTAAGGGGAAAATATTCTAGGTTATAATTGTTCTTTGTTCTTAAGCCTTGAGAGCCCTGATACGGACCATGGCATGGCAGATTCAATAGCAAGCACACATACAGAGCCTCCAAGGGAATGTTCTGAGCACAATCACTGAAAGGAAACGGGCCATCATGTCTGCTTAGGAAATGCTGCGGGACATCTAGGAAGCACAGGAGGGAGGCCGCCTGCAAATGTCACATGAAGCCTGAGTCCCAGCCTGCGTTCTAGAATGACCCAGGAGGGGCTGTCTGCTTGGGATGCCCGGGTTCCAGTGGGACACCGCTTAATAAAGCTATTCTAAGGGAAGCTGATGGACTCTCTGGGACGTACGTGATGAGTAAACCACCAGCAGACACTTGTGACCTCGGAGTAAAACTGCTCCATTGAGGTCTAACCCACTGGCCCAGAGGACAATGAAGGAGTTTGGGTTTGGGGGGCGCTGGTGTCCAAAGCCACATCAAGAAGGAGACATGTTTGTTGTGGCCCCATTATTTCCTCATAAGAGAGGCTCATAAGAGAGGCAATGTGGAGGAGGATCCCATTGCTGGGGTGTGACCCTAGTTGCTGTGATTAAATACCTTACCAGAAACAACTTAAGGAAGGAAAGTTTATTTTCAGTTACAGTTCAAGAGTACAGTCCACATGGTGGGAAAGACATGGCTGCCGAAGCTTGCGTCACCTGGACCCATTCAGTCCTCAGTCAGGAAACAGAGAACGATCAATGCTCAGCCCATGTAATAGTGCCTCACACAGGGAGGGCGGGATCCTCCACATCAGTTAGCCTCATTAGGAAAACCCTTCCCAGGTATTCCCAGAGAGTTGTTTCCATAGCGGTTCTGAATCATGTCAAGTTAACATCCAGAGAGGAACCATCCATCCTACCTTCATTTGATATCTCACACGCCTGATCTCCTTTCTCTTTGAAGTTCATTTCTCTTTGACTAGGACACTGAAGGATAGGGTCACAGCCTCTGAGTGTCCTTCATTTATTTACCTACTTACTTCTTTTTAAAAATATTTATTAGAGAGAGAGAGAGACAGAGAGAGAGACTACGTTAAGCAAACTCCAGACGTATGAACCACCTTGTACATCTGGCTTTATGTGGGTACTGGGGAATTGAACGCAGGTCCTTCTGCTTTGCAGGTTAGTGCCTTTACCACTGAGCAATCTCTCCAACTCTTGTTATTTCTTTTTAATACAAGATTTTATTGAGATAAAATTCATACACCGTAACATTTACCCTCCTGAAGTAGGTGGTTTTGGTAGGTATGTTGGGCTAAGCAGCTGTCACTGTCTAATCGCAGTGCATTCTCATCGTGTCCCCTACCTGTTAGTATGTCAGTCCCCATTTCTCTCTAACCCCTCAGCCCTGGCAAGCCACCTATCTACTTTCTCTGCAGATTTACCCATTCTAAATAGCTCATACACAGGGAATTATATGGTCCTTTATGGCTGGCTTCTTTGACTTAGCATATCAATTTCAAGATTCATCAATCTTAGAGTATATATCAACATTTTCCTCCTTTCTGATTGCTGAGTAATGTTCATTGATATGGTTATGCCATACTTTGTTCATTTATCAGTGGTTAGAAATTTGGAGATTGTTTCTAAACTTTGGCTATTATGAATACTGATGCTATGAATATTCTAATACAGACTTTTGCATGGACCTGTATGTGTGTATGTGGGTGGTGGTATTGAGACTTGAATCCAGGGTCAATAAGTACTCTACCACTGAGCTACATCCTCAGCCCAAAATGTGTTTAGTGATCTTGGAGTGCTGGGCAACGTGGTAACTGTATATTTAACCATTTCAGAATGTTTTTCAAAATTACAACACCATTTTACTAAATGTATCAGTTACTTTTGGGTTGCTGTGACCCAAATCCCAGGAAAAACCAACTGAAGGGAGGAAAGGTTTATTTAGGTTCCCTTTCAGGAAGATGCTTGGTCCATCATGGCTCCATCTCTGACAGTTAGAGCGTGTGGTGGTCTCCTCACATGGTGGTGGACCAGGAAACAGAGAGTTAGATCAGAATCAGGATCAGCTGTAGCCTTCAAAGGCCTGCCCCTAGTAACCAGGCCCCTGCTAAAGGCTCCGCAGCCTTGAAAACAGTGCCGCAAGCTGGGGCCCAAGTGTCCAGAATGTCAGCCAGTGGGGCACATTTCAGATTCAAATGGTAATGAGATCCCATTGCACTGATGGAGGGTCCCAGTTTCTCGTGAACTTGTTATGTCATCCTGGTGGTTTTGATTCGTATTTCTCGGATTAATAATGTCAAACATGTGTTTGTTTTCATGTATTAAGCTCAAGCTTATCTGTTTATCCAAGGGTTATTTGACACTTGTATATCTTTGAAGAAATCTCTATCATATTGGGTTTTTTTTTTTTTTTTGGTCTTTTTTATTATTGAATTGGTAGGAGTTCTTTCTATACTGTGGACATTACACCTTTACTACATGCATTATTTACAAATATTTTCTTTCATTCTCTGGGTTCTTTTCACTTGATGATTTACTCTGAAGTACAGATGTTTTTAATTTAATGAAGTCTAATTTATCTTCTTTATTAACTCCTTCATCACTGTGTTTCTGGTGTAATACATAGGAAACTGTTGCCTAATTGTGGTCATAAGCATTCCTATGCTTGCTTCTACGAGACTTAAATACTCTTACATTTAGGATTGTTGCCGATTTGTGTTGCGGACACCTAGTTCAAACCACCACAAGGTCTATAATCCATTTTGTGGAAACTTTTAATAATTATTTTTTCAATTGATATGTGGGCAAAGAGAGAGTGTGTGGGTGCACCAAGGCCTCTAGCCACTGCAAACGAACTCAAACTCCAGACATATGCCACTCTGTACATCTGGCTTTACATGGATGGCTACTGGGGGAATCCAACCTGGGGCCGGAAACTTTGCAATCAGGCACTTTAGGCTACTGAGCTATCTCTCCAGTTTTTGTTAACTTTTATGTCTGGTGTCAGGCGGGGCTTCAACTTCAATCTGTGGTTTGTAGATATTCTGTTGTCCTAGAATCTTCTGTTGAAAAGACTATCATTTGAATACTGGCATCATTTTTTCTTTACATGCCTTTTTTCTATTCAGAAGTAGTTACCTTCACCCCACCCAACTCCACTCTACTCCCCTCCCCTTCCCTCCCTTATTCTCTGTCACTTGGCAGCCTATATTGGATATCCTTGTTGCTTGAGGAAGGCCTCTGCACCAGCCCAGGACCTTGTCCCTAGAGCCCAGGATTTTGCTTTCTCCTTGTGTCTGCATTTGTCCCCCTGGATGTGACGCTGCAGTTACTTCAGGGAAAGGGCTGCATGCGCTCCAAACCCAACACTGATGTTACCTTTTTACACTTGCTTTTCTGGCTCCCAAACTACTAGATGTGTTTCCAGGCACAACCTTCTTAACCCCCCCACCCCCCCCCCGGACATTTGTACAAATAATGTTCACTGATTGAATAACTAAGTGAAGGAGCTGTCATGTTGTAAAGTGATTATTCATCTAGGTATGGAGTCCTCTCTCACTCCATCTGTCTGTCCATCTGTGTACTGAAAAAGGACCGATCTCTTTCTGCCGGCTGGGTTAGAGGTGTGCTCCGGGTTTATAACAGTGCATAAGCTCAAGTTCAGCCACTATCCAACTGGGAACGAAATGACCAGAAAGCCAGAGTCCTGAGGTTACTATGGCATCTGTCACTGGCATATGGCTGGCAAGGATCACTGGCTCTGCAGCCTTTTTTTGGTGAGTGGATCTCTTCAGGAGGTCAGTGACATGTTAGATTTGGTAGTGAAGGGTCAGAGGTGAGGGACAGAACAGTCTCAGGGCCTCCCTTCCCCACTCCACTCATTCTATCTGGGTTCTGATTTCTGCTTCTCAGAAAAAAATCAGTTTCTAAGGATGGAAGTGGAAGCTGCTGAGATATGCTTTCTCTGTACTGTGCTGGCCACCAGCCTTCAGCCATTACCAGCTTGGAACCTCCAAGTCTCTAAAAATGCATTCTATGTGTCCTGAAATAGAGCCCAGCTTGGCCAGCTTTGGGTCTCCTGACCTGAGAGTGGAAGCACCACACCACTTGGAAAGTTGTGGGGGCGCAGGGGGTGGTGTGTGTGTTTATATGGCTGTGTGTGTGTGTGTGTGTGTGTGTGTGTGTGTGTGCGTGTGTGTGTGTGTAGAGGCCATAGGTCAACCTTGGGTGTTATTCATTCCTCAGAATGCTGTCCACCTTTTATTTTTCTTTATCCCCGAGACAGTGTCTCTCATTGCCCGTTAGACTGGCTAGCAGGGAGCCCTAGGGATCTGCCAGCTTTCTCCCAGAGTGCAGGTGCACACCACCATGCTTGGCTGTTTTAAAAACTGTGGGTGGGTTCTGGTGATGAAGCCCAGGGCCTCATACTTGCAAGGCAAGAGCACTTTACCTACTGAGCTGTCCAACCTTGAAAGTTAAGGTTTTGACTTTGACCCACCCTTCAGGGACCCCCTCAACTGTGGCTTTGATACCCATGCTTCCCTGGGTGTGTGGGCCTGTTTGCCTCAGTATTCCAGGCACTTTCTTGCCTCCTGGGGACTTTGCTCTTAAGATTTCTGTCCTCCTGTCCTGCGGTCTAGTCTGTGAGTCCACTCCACACTCTGTCCACCTCCAAGCCTCCTCACTCCCCACCCCACACCTACAATGCACTTGGCTGTGTGCTGAATCCCCTGCCAGGTCCCTAGTGGAGGACTGGACAGAGCTCCTGCTATGTGACCCCCACTCCCACCTGGCCCCATGTGCTGGGTGGGGCCAGTAGTGATGCTCCCAAAAGGTGGAACAGGGGACAAAGTAGCTGGCCAGGACTTTCTGAATGAAATATCATAGGAAGTCTCAAGACACTAGCTCCATTTTTATAATGTGAAGGATTCAGGCATGGCAGGGTGCGAGAGACTCCAGTCCTAGAGAACTAGAGTTCAGCTCGCATTATTCTTAGGCCCCTAGACTGGCAGGGGAGCCAGTGGCACTATTTTTAGAGGGCGCCATAGTAGGTTTGTAATTAACAGACAGCGTGCCCTCTGCTGCATACGCCATACTTACTCATGCTGTATTGTAATTACTGTTTTAATCATCTTCAAACAAGGTCTGTGAGGACCTGGAACATGCCTGGCTCATCCCCCATTTGTCCTCCATGGCCCTCATGTGTGGAGGGAGGACCTGTCTGTTTAGAGGTCCGGAAGGTTGTGGACAACACTGTGGAGGGATGGCTGACCAGTGAGAAGCTGGGGAGGTGGCAGGAGCTGCTTGACCCCAGCCTGAAGTCAAGTGACAGGAGCTTGGGGACAAAGTTGGGGATGGATGGAAAGGGAAGGCCAAGTGGTATGTTGCATAGTAAATCTCATTCTTCTCTTGGGTGAGGGAGCCTGGACTGAAACTGTATGCTGTTTAGAAAGAGCCTAAGAATTTTTTGTGGATCTGGGTCTTTTTTTTTTATCACTGCCCGTCACCGCGGAGGGCAGTGATCATACAAATACACACACACACACACCGCTTGTGGGTTGACGAACGTGTGTCCCGGGTTTCGGCACCACTTGTCCCTGCCCACCGCCCGCGGGGGCAATGATAAACACACACACACACACACACACACAAACACACATACACCACGTATGGGTGGAAGAATGCGCATTCTCTCTTTATTGCTCTCTTTCAGATCTCATTGCTCATACCCCATACCTGTTACCTCATTGCTCATATATCTCTTCATCTCTTTCCTGCTTCATATCTGTTCATTCACCTCTCCTCTTCATATATATCTTTGCAGATATGCTATAGAATATATAGAGAGAGCTCCTTGCCAATCAGGGAGCTATTTATTGGTCTATGACAAGAACCTGTGAGCATGATGTGCAAATAGCCTAATCAGGACTACCTCCTGAAACTCATTAAGCTAAGCCCCTCGTGGCAGGCAGTCAGGTGCCATCCAAGACTAAGCCAGGGTGTGCCTCCAAAGGCCCCCAAATGACTTCGCCCCTGACATTTTTTATTATTGTTATTTCAGACAGAGCCTCAGGGAGAATTAGGGAAAAGCACCACTTTTCTTAGTGAATAAATTCAGAAGAAAACAGTCCTTTCCCGTTCCCCCATCCCAGCCTTGCATAAGGACATGTGGCTTAATATGTCCTGGATCTCTTTGAACACAAACTGCACAGCTGTGTAGATGGCCAGCCACCCTTTGAGATGCAAGGCTGGGTTTAGACTCCTGATTGGAGCCAGTCCAAGCCAGGAAGCCTTTCTGGGTCACCCTCCCCTGACCATCCTATTTATTTACACTGTTCTCCTGGCAGTATGTGGTTTTCTCTACAAAAAGCAGCCATGATTACCACTAGAAGCCAGAACCTCTGAAGCACGTTGTCCATAGTTTCAAATGCTGGTCTGGGTCCTGACCATTACCATCACCTAGGGAGAGTATCAAAGTGTACATTTCTGTGCCCAAGACCCAGATGATGTAGTTCAGCAGCTAGCAAGAATTCAAATGTGCATTTTTCAGAATCTCCCCAGCTGGAAAGCAGGGAGCTGACTCATTTATAGATAAAGACACTGAAGACCATAGAGGGATGATGGCCTGGCCAGGCCCACCCAGAGTGACCCTACTCTGGGGATTTCTTTTTTTTAATATTTTATTTATTCTTTTTTCAAGTAGAGAGAGAGAAAGAGAGAGAAAGAGAGAGAGAGAGAGCGAGAGCACTAGGGCTTATGTGGGTCCTGGGGAATTGAACCCGGGTCCTTAGGCACTGGAGGCAAGCGCCTTAACTGCTGAGCCATCTCTCCAGCCCTCTGGGTATTTCTTTTCAGACCACCTGGGCACCTCCAGGGAACCCTCATTCTCCCTCGGCACCCCCAACACAGCCAATCTCCAAGGCCAGAAACCTGACTCTAAACCATTTTGTTTGCAGACACCACTTCCTGGAGTGTCTATTCAGTGTCTATTCTACCTCAATGTCACTGTTACTTCACTACAGTGGAGACTGTGTAGAGTAGTGTGGATCTTAAATGTACAGCCCAAAGGATTTCAGCAAATGCTTTTGACCTTGCCACCATTGCCCAGATCGCAGCCCACCTTACACCTGAAGTTGCACTGGAAAGGCTGCCATGGATAGAAGCCCTGCATGGGACAGAACTTCCCATGGTCCCTGTGGGGCTCAGTCTTGGAAGGCTGGAGCCTGTGTGTAGGACAGAGTTGAGGAACAAGAAGGACTTGGGTCCCAGGTCTCAGACCCAGAGCGTCTGCTTGCATGGGCCAGGGCAGAACAAGAAATAGGAAAAAAGCGGAAGGAAAATGGAATAAAGCATGGCAGAGAGAGTAGAATGCAGAAGGCATTTGGAAAATGGACAGAAACACTCCATAAATGTCAGCTCATTCTGGGCTTCCTGTTCTCCCAGCCTCATCTTGCCCTTGACCCATCCTGGCTTTGGGAAGAGGAACCATTCCAAGGACCCATGGCTTTGGATGAGGCTAGGGTAGAGCTGGGAAAATGGTCTGCCTGGGCACCCACACTCCACACTTTCTCCCACACGGGTGACTCATGACAGTCCCATGTCCCCAGAAGACTTTGCTTCCTTTGGACAGTCAACACTTCTAAAACATGAAACTATGGGTGGGGGTCTACAGCCCTTTTGTCCCATTTTTAGCTGGGGCTGGGTCACCCTCCAGTTGTGGCCTCCACCAAGCTGGAGAGGTGCCCTAATATTCTATTCCGGGACAGGCCCACTGTCTCATCCCTCAGGGGTGGAGTTAGTTCAGTGTGGTCCAGTGTGACCTGCTGAGGCCTGTGCTGGCCATTGAGAGTTTCTTCTGCTCTCCGATGTCCCTTTCCTGGTCACATACTTTTCAGTGCTTCCCTTTCCAGTGCCACAGCTCCTCGTAGCTGAGTCAGAAAGAAATAATCCCTGAGGTGGGGCTGCTGACAACTTTCAGAAGGCAGAAGTCAGGTGCCAGTGGACACCTGTCCTGAGGGCAGTGGCCTCTGCTGAGCATATACTTGGAGAGAGTTGAGAGGCATGTTTGCCTAGACTTTAATTATTCATGCATTCAAATAATTTTTAAATAGCTGTGCCCCATTTACATTTGCGCCCCTCCTGTTCTAGACTGAGGACCTCTTTCCTCCACCCTGGGTGTATGGGGGGTGAGGAGGGGAGTCAGCATTCCTGTTCCCTTCCAGATTTGATAAGAGTAAAACTATCACTGCGGTTTTATTCCCACACTTCTCTGGTGACTAGCCAACCTGAAGACCTCGCAGGAGTTTCTAGATCATTTCTATATCTTTAACTTTTTTTTTGGTGTGTATGTATCTGTGGTGGTTTGAATATAAAATGCCCCCCATAGCCTCAAGTGTTTGTGATTGGGTTTCCTACTTCCTCCCTAGCTGGTGGAGCCTTGCTGGAGGAGGTGTATTGCCGGGACAGACCTTGGAATTGATTGGTCTGGTTCACACTGTGCCCAAGGCTAGCTGCCCACTCTGTATGTGTGAAGATGTGAGCAGGTTCATAATGAAACTTCTTAAAACTTCCAGCCTGAAATAAACCCATTCCACCCACAAGCTGTTTCTGGTCAGGTGTTTTGTCCCAGCAACGAGAAGATGTATGATGTGTGCGTGCACACGTGTGTTCATGAATGTGATTGTGAGTATGCACGTGCTACCATGTGAGTGTGGGGTCAGAAGACCATCTGAGGCATCCATCCTCCCAGCTCCTACTGTGGGGCACACCACAGGGTCTGAATGCAGCCTGAATTTGGTTGGCATTGTTTGGTGGTGGTACCAGCAGAACCAAAGGACTTCAGAGGCATAGCTTTCAGGACCGCCAAGTCACTGATTCACGCTGTGACTTCCCAGCAAAACGAGAGGCTGAAACCTGGGTCATTGTCAGCTCTAAATACCCACAGATCCAAATTCTAAGCTGGGTGTGGTGGCGCATGCGTTCAATCCCAGCATTTGAAAGGCAGAGGTAGGAGAATTGCATGAGTTCAAGGCCACCCTGAAACTACATAGTGAATTCCAGGTCAGCCTGGGCTAGAACGAGATCCCACCTCAAAAAACAAAAATTATCCAGATTTGCTTTACCAATTAGGACATATCTAAGACAGTGTGACATCTTTCTTTTTTCTTTAGCATCTGGATTAGATAGAAACAAAAAACATTCTCAAATCCTGTACATGTTTTTGCATTTCACCAAATTCCACCTGACTCAGTGATGCTGTCTTAAGGTATGTCTGAAAAGAGGAAGACATCACCATAACCAGTCCCCTGTCCTGCATGTCACCAAAGGTCACCCTCGGGACTGGGAAGTAGTGGAGAGATGGCCTATGGTCTAGTGTTCTGCTGTCTCTTCTCTTCAGACTTTCCTCTCTGGGTGACTATGGAGTGTGTCTTTTAGGAGGAGCAGATGTGAACAAACCTTCAAGGACCCCATAGCCTTATTGGGAGACCTTATTATGGGGACAGTCTGCCCTCACTTGCCTTCCTGGTGGCCTGTTCCCAGAGCCCACCTCACCTTCTGACTCTGTCATTGGCTCCCACGCTCTGCTTTCCCTGCTCCCTGCTCGTCATGGTCATCAACCTCCCCAGGGACCTGTTCTCTGTGTCCTCCCAATGCTGGAGCCTTTGGGTGTCCAGGTCCCAGCTCCTCCACCTGTCCTCTTCTTAGGCCCTATCGCCTGGTCTGACAGCCTCTGAGTGCTGCACCTGAGGCCGGTTCTGGTCGCACTCTGTCACCTCAGGACACCTGGATCTAGGCATTTCAGAGTGGAGCTCTTAAATCCAGTGTGTCACCCTGGTCCACATTTCCTGAAGTGGTTGCTTTCCTGCCACTGCCTGGTCCCCTGAATCCATGGCTGGAACCACTTTCTGCTGCCCTTCACCCTCAAGTCTCTGCACATTCCAACACACTCCTGCCCCAGCTGCCTGCCCCTCCCTGTGGCCTCCTCTCTCCTTGGTCCCTGGCCTCCAGCTTGGGACAGCCCTCTGCTGTTCCTTCCTGACCAGTAGTGTTCTTTCCACGGGTCCCTTGCTTCTAATATCTCCCTGGCCACTTCCTTAATTACTTTGATCCAAATTTAAAACCTGACCCTCTGGCTGTGAATGAATTCCCCTGATGTTCTTTCTCTCCCCCTTCTCCTTCCATTCCCTCCTTTCCTCTTCCTTCCTGTCCCTTCTCTATCCCAAGTAGAGAAAACCTTACAATTGCAAAGATATACTGAACGTGTGTTCTCACTGTTTCTGTCCCCCTCAGTCACAGAATGGGCAGGGGTGGGGGTTGGGGAGACCCTTTCCTAGGTGCACTTCCATCTCTGCCACCTCCCACAATGCTCTAGGGCTTAGTGGATCAAAGACCCTCCACCTGGCTTTCAGAGCTAGAATAGGTTTCTGGTTTAACTTTTCAGTTTTTATAGAGCTATGCCGGGTGTCTTATAACCTCAGCAACTTGGGGAGGCTAAAGGGAGGCTCATGAGTTCAAGCAGTGAGACCCTGTCTTCAAATAAAAAGTAAAAAAGAGGGTCTGGAGAGATGGCTCAGTGGTTAAATGCACTTGCTTATAAAGCCTGCTGGTCCAAGTTCAATTCCCACCCACACAATGCCAAATGTACCAAGTGGTGCATGGGTCTGGAGTTTGCTTGCAGTGGCAAGAGGCCCTGGCATGCTCATTTTCTCTCCCTTCCTCCCTCCTTCCCTCTCTCTCTCAAAATATATTTTTAAAATGTACGAAAAAGGTAAGAGGACTGGGGATATAATTCAGTGGTAGAGCCCTTGCCTAAAGCATGCATAAAGCTCTTTGTTCACCATCAGGGAAAAAAATGTAGAAAATAAAATTACTGCCCACTGAAAAGACAAGAGGCCCACTATTGGGGTTTGTGGTGGGCCCACTGTTTGGGTTGTGTGTCTGTTTCCCAGGACCCTGATCACAGATTTCCACAACTCGGATGGCTTAAAACAGAAATTTGTTCTTGGGCCCTGCAGGCTTGAAGAACAGAACCAAAGTGCTGTCAGGGAGGCACCTCCCCCGGCTCCTGGCTGCTGCTGGCGGTCCCTGCATTCCAGGGGTCCAGATGAACCACTGTTCTCTACCTCTGCCTTCCAGTGGGCGCCCCCTATGTGTGTCCATGTCCAAATCTCCCTCCGCTTCAGCTCATCCTAATCCTTGTGACTGGTATGAACAGTATGATCTTACCAAATTAGGCAATTCTCACAGATACCAGACTTCTTGCGCGTCTTTTAGGGAACGCAGATGAACTCTGACCATATGACAGATGTCATGGAGGTGCGACTCACCCTGGATCACCCTCAGGCTGGATTCCGTCTGAGATATTAAGTAGAAAGCTCTCTCCCTGTCCTTGGGAGACCTGGATCTTTTGTGAGCATGCTGTGAGCCCCGGATGCTTCGCTGTTGGCTGTGAGGATCATGGGCCTTCTTGAAGAAAGAATCAAATGTTTCAGCCAGGAGGAGAGGGAAGAGTCTCACAGAAACAATTGTTTTCAGTTTTTCACGTTGTCATTGTTCCCTTTTGAAAGAACTGGTGCGTGCTTGGTGGCTTTACTGGTCCTGTGCTCTCTGTGCTGTTGACCTGGCGGGCATGCGCCCACTCTCCTCTAGAGGCTGCTGGGGGCTTTGGATGGCTCTGGAAGTTCATTGTTGCTCTGATCCCCCTGACCTGTATGGCTTTTGGCCATGTGCAGAGTTTCTGAATCAGCAGTTTGATGGCAGTGTCGGCAGTCCACAGCTGCAGAGTTTGGGCCCCAGGCCTGCAGGTGGGAGAAGCCTGCGTCTGCGACTCCATATTTAGCCTGGAATCCACTCCAGCTGCGCTCTGAGGCCGCAGTGGGGACCAAGGCACCCAGGAGCCAGAAGGGGCGGCGCTCTGGCCCCCAGCCAGGACTGCTTGCAGTGGGCCAATGGGGTTCTTCTGCCCCTGTCCTGCCCATCCTCGGGGAGGGAAGGGAGTAGATGTCTTGGTGTTAGAAGACTGGAACCCAGAGTGGCTCAGAGTGAGCACTTGTCCAAAGTCACACTGTTAACTCTTAGCAGAGCCACAAGATTCAGGTCTCTGGACATGGATCCCTCTCACTTTTCTTGGATCCATGGTGCTGGGAGGCCATGCTGTTGTGGTGGGGGAGGGTTTCCCCAGGCTCCAGGCTCCCCAGGCACTCAGAAGAGCACCTCTCGCAGCACCCTTCCAGGTGTCTTCTTGCCTACCTTTCTGTGCCATCATCAGGTTTCCATGGGCATCTAGCACTCCTCCTCTGTCGTTTCCCCCCCCCACACACACACACTAAAACCCTTGGTGTTAGTCATTTACACCAGAGTGTGAATGTCATTATTCCTCCCCCAGGGGAACCTGGGCAGTAAACATACAGAGTGGCGTCAGGTACAGAATTATGAGGCATATCGAAAGATGCACACAGATAAAACAGGAAGAACTGTCCCAGAACTGGCTCACTAAGTGCCTGCTGGTCAGTTTCCCTTGTCCATGGACTGGTGGACCCATCCCATATTCCACTGACCAGTCCTGCTTAGGAGTTGGTCATATAGCTTTGCTGATTACCTTTGATTTATTTCTAGGGCAGGCCTTCCCACCAGTCTACCTCGTGGGTCCTAGGCTACACTGAAGTGTCCTGCTCACTGCCCTAGGCAGTGGCTGCCTGCAAGGGCCCAACACCTGGCCCA
Source organism: Zapus hudsonius (assembly GCA_004024765.1). Lineage (NCBI taxonomy): Eukaryota > Metazoa > Chordata > Mammalia > Rodentia > Dipodidae > Zapus > Zapus hudsonius. The sequence continues at coordinate 21,988 of PVHP010000983.1, read as the reverse complement.
AATCCGTGCAGGGCACATGGGTGATGCCCAACTTTAAGAAGAACTCAGTATATGGGGGCCATACCTATAGTCTTAGCACTCAAGAAGCTGAGGCAGGAGGATTGAGGCCAGCGTGAGCTATATAGTGAGTTCCAACCAGCCTGGGCTACATAGCCGGACCCTGACTCAAGAAAATAAAAGGTGTTGGCATGTGTGGCTAGCCCCAAGCCCCATATCTGGCACCTGCCCTTAAGTCCTTGGTATCGGAGCCGCTCTGGGCTTCTGTGTCCCCATCTCTAAGATGTATTAGAAGGAGTTAAAGGCTCAGCACCCCATGGCCATTACCTGATGCTCATCTCCTTGTTTGCCCCTCACTGTAACCCAGGAAGTAGGTGAGGCTATCCCATTCACCCACTGAACAGACATGAAAACCCACAGCAGAGTAGGGAAGGGATCACCCAGCCCTCCAGATTCCTTGCCAGAAATCTTTCCACTGCCAGTTTCTTCGGGAGCAGTGCTCACCTTTGCCCCAGTTACCCTCATTGCCAGTGGACAAATTATCATAGAGCCTCCAGCTGCCAGGCAGTGAACTCAAAGGTGGTTCCAAAAAGTGTTCCTGGAGTCCCGTGTCCATGTGGCCTAGCTGGACTCAGCCGAGAAACCTGGGCAGCCATCCTGTGCAGAGAGTGGTTTAATCACCATGTGAGCCTGCTGCACAGCCTGCACACTGCCATTCCCCTGACACACAGCTCTTGTCACTATGACAGTTGGAGGCTTTGTCCACAGAGGGCTCCCAGTGAGGGGACAGGAGTTGCTGGTGGTGCCAAGGAAGGCAATTAGCAGGCAGGAGGAGCTGGGTCTGATGAAGCTATCAACACATCAGAGGCCAGGTCTGTTGCTCACACACTAGGAGAGATGCCAAGCTCCCAGGCCTCCTCTCGTGCTGGTGGCTGCCTGCTACCAGGGACCAGGGAGTGGTGGCACTGCGATCCAAGGTTGTCCAAACACAGAGAGAGCGCACATCCAGGCCAATGACTTCACAGTGTCCAAGCCCATGACTGTGTCCATAAAAGCCTGCCCAGTTTGCAAATGGTCCTCCTAAAGTTCTCAGCTGTCCGTCCCATCCTGTTAATCCTCAGTGGCTGGAAGGACTCAGGGTTCAAGAGAGAACTCAAGGGGTGGGGATGGAGGTTCCTTGGGTCAGTATTCAATGGGAAGACATGCACAAGAGTCCATGAAATGGTAAGCAAGGATTATAGAGCACTCTGGGAGTCTCCTAGAAGACTGAGGAAAAGGGCAAGTTTGCAGTGTGGTCAAGAAGGTCTTGGCTGAATCCATGTAAAATTATCTTTGGTGTTGCCATCATCATTGGCATTGATATTTTAATAATGTTGATAGCAATATACTATTAATTATAAATATTAGTCTTTAAAGTGTAGACCTATTTCTGTCTTCTTCAACATGAGGAAGTTAAAGAGAAGACAGTTCAGGGGTTAAAGGCGCTTGCTTGCAAAACCTGCCAGCTCAGGTTCAATTCACAAGCCACCCACATAAGCCAGATGCAAAAAGTGGTGCAAGAATATTGTGTTCATTTGCAGTGACAAGAGGCCCTGGTATTCCCTTACACACAATTAATTAAAAGGCCTGTCTACTAGCTAGGAAATGGGTCTAAAGTCAAGGTGATGGGCACAGGTGAGTGACTCGAGCGGGTTTTTTGCCTTGGTAGTCCAGGCCTAGTGTGGCTTGTCGTACATTCATTTCTTTTTCTTAATGTCTGTTATGTAGCATATGGTAGAAGCTACTGGAAAATCAGTAAGGAACTCACTGTTTCCTACCAAGATGATTTGGACCAACAAGGTGTTTCTTCTGTCTCACCTCCCTTTCTGAAATGTGTTGGGCAATTTTTTTAAGGACATGGAGAACCCAGGCTGGGCCAGGCCTGCCCTCTTCAGGAGGGCTTGGGGAGTCCCCATAAGCAGACTCAGGCTCCAAGCTCAGAGGGTTGATGGTACTGATGTTTTGAACCCCTAATTTGAACAAGGAGGTCCATATCTTCTTTCTGCCCTACACCCCATAACTTACATATTTGACGTACTTGCCTGGACCCCACAGTAGGAGAGCAGAGGCCTGTGGCCCCCACCACCATGTCTGGGGACTTGTCAGCTGGCCTAACTGGGGTGGCCAGAGGCTACAGCCTGGCTGTCGGTGGGGTGACAGTCACACAGATGGGGAAGCTGGCTGGGTAGCTGCGTTCGGTGCTCCTGCACTTCTCTCTACCCTGTCCTCGCCATCATTCTCTTAATTAGGCTCTGCCCTTCTCTCCTCATCCGGAAACCCTGGGTGTACTCCTTGACCTTGCTGGCATCCATAGCTCACTGTGCCCCTTGCCTAGCCTGAGGCTGGCTCCGTTGAGCTCCTGCATGGGCTGGTGTTGCATAGACAAGGAAGAGGAGAACTCTCCCATCGAATGAGGACAGCATCCTTTGATCCAGAAGCAAGTTCTGAGGTCAGAATTACAAATGACAGGGGCTGGAGAGATGGCTCAGCCATTAAGGCACTTGCCTCCAGTGCCTAAGGCTCCGGGTTCAATTCCCCAGGACCCACATAAGTCAGACCCACAAGGTGGTGGCTCTGGTGCTCTCTCTCTCTCTCTCTCTCTCTCTCTCTCTCTCTCTCTCTCTCTCTCTCTCTCTCTCTCTCTCTCTCTGCTTGAAAATGAATAAAGAAAAAAAATTTAAAAAAAAGAATTACAAATGACATGTGTTCCAGCACCCATGAAGGGACACCCAAGAGGGTGATTTAATGCCACAGGATGCCTGCCCATACACCTCTGTGTAGATCACAGTGTTGGCTTGTTTTACCAATGTAGGACCATACCACCTGGCTGTACGTGTGCATATGTGTGGGTGTCCCATATGTAGTGTGTGCTGTACACAAACGGTGCATTCTTAAGCAGAGCTCAGGGCTGGCTCCTTCTAACAGTATGCAGGGAATCTGCTCTGTGCCCTCCCCAGCTTCTGTTCTCTGCTGACAAGCTGTGAGGTGTCCTGGCTTCCTGTTTGGTTTGTCTCCTTTTGATTTAGATGAGGTCCCACTTTGTAGTCCAAGTGGGTCTGGAACTCACGTCCTCCTGCCTCCTCTCCTTAGTGCTAGGGTTCCAGGCGTGCGCCAGCCACCATACCCAGCTGTCCAGGCTTCCCATGCATCATCCGATCTGCCTTCCTCTTCCCATGTGTTCTCCTTGTGTGTGAGTCTGCCCCAATGCCCCCTGTTTATAATGACATCAGCGTGAAGGCGAAGCTATCCAGTGTCATGCTGGAGAGGGGACAGGTCTAAAGCCCAAGTTACACTGTGCTGGCTCCACCTGGGCACCTGCACCTGAGTCCTGGGCTGTGTACCAAACTTGCTGCCATGTCCTCGACCACTGCGTTTAGCCTTCTCCTTGTTTCCAAGAGGTGGCATCAGGGCAGAGCCCACACCTGGCTCACCTTGGTGGCCCAGGGACTAGCATGGTGCCTGTATCAGGCAGAGCCAGTGACAGGTGTTTAATGACAGAGCCAGAGCCAAGAGCTCATTCGAGCTCCAACAGCTCAGTGTCCCCATCCCTGGTCTTGGCTTGTCACTGTATACCAGGCTGGGGTGTGGATTTTCTCTTCCGGGCCAGTCCACCTTTTCTCTTGGATGGTGCCAGGCAAGTTGGACAAATTCGTCCTTATCTTTTTTTCAGAATAACGAATGCAATCCTTTCCTGATTATCCCCTGTGGCTTCCTGCTCTGTCAGTCCCAGGACAGCTTGCCTGCCGACATCAGTGACATCTCCCACAGGCGGGTCCCCAGGGAGCCTGCAACTCTCGCTGGAATCAGAGAGGCATTTCCTCACTCTTGGCTCATGGACTTGGTATTCCCTCGGTCATTGGTCTCAGTGTCAGGCAGACGTGCTTCTGGCTCAGAGGACAGTCTTTCAGGCTTCAGCCCTGCCTGCAGGGAGTATGTCTCAGCTTCCTTCAGCTGGTACCTTCTTTATCCACTGAGACCTGAGGCTTTAGGAAAAGAAGGGGGGGTGAATGATGCAACGAGGCCCTGACCATGTTAATTCCATGTCCCTGTCAAGGGTCCAGAGCTACAGTTCCAGGCTCACCACAGTGCTCTATGTTATCCTTCCTCCTGAGCTAGTGCCTGTCAGACAGATGTCTTCTGAGCATGTGGCACTGAAGGTGTGCACCAGGCTCACTGACTGTTAAGCATGGTCGTGCTCAGCAAGGGTATTGCCAGACGGTGTGTAGGTGATGTACTGGGGATGCTCCCAGGAACTGTCCCCCCCGAGAGAGCTGTGGGTGCACAGGGAACACCTGGAGTCTCATGTGATAACCCAGCACAGTGCTGTGGAGTGGCAGCCAAGGTAGCAGCCTGCGACATGGAAATGCCATCTTGGGCAGCCAGAAACTAGTGACTCCTCTACTCACACATCAAAGCTGGGCCCCTGGGCCCCCAGAGCAGCTTTCCCACTGCCCATCTGCACAGCCTTTTAGAGCCAGACTGCGGTGATGTGTTTGTCTCTGTCTTGTAAGCTTTCAAAGCCTGTGGTGGAGTACTTATTTTAAACAGAAAAAAAAAGTAAGGCCTGCTCAGAGATGCTAGTCTGCTGAGGCCACCGAGGGAGTGGAGAGAAAGCTATTGGCAGGAATGTTAGGAATCCTGCAGTTTGGTTCAGGCCCTGTGGGGTTGTGGGTGTCACATGCATTCCCAGCTCCATGATGGACCGGCTTGCTTGTTTCAGGGTCCTATGAAGCATGTTCTTTCCACAGCCAGGATCTCTTAGGTCTGGGCACATCTTCTATCACTGGCACGGCACCCTTGCTGTGGCCAGATGGTAGGCACAGCGTACCATCATTGCCTGAGCCTGCATAGATGTGGCCATGCTGTATATACTGTCATGACCTCAATTGAACTAGAGGTATTTTAGAGTATGTGCTAGGTGTAATTATCATTCAACGTGCCTTCAGAAAGATCATATCATGATTTATCATAACTAGTTTTGGGGGGGGGGGGTTTGGTTGTTGTTTTGTTTTGGTTTTTGGTTTTTCAAGGTAGGGTCTTGCCCTACCCCAGGCTGACCTGGAATTCACTACATAGTCTCAGGGTGGCCTTGAACTCACAATGATTCTCTTACCTCTCTGCCTCACAAGTGCTGGGATTAAAGGTGTGCGCCACCATGCCTGGCTGGTTTTTTTGTTTGTTTGGGTTTTTGAGACAAAGTCTCACTAAGTAGTCCATGCTAGCCTTGAATTTGCTATGTAGCCCATGCTGGACCTCAAATTCATAACCTTTCTGCCTCAGCCTCCCGACTATTGCAATTACAAGGATGTGCCACACACCATCCAAGGTGGGAGAAATGACCAAATGCCCGAGATGACAGGAAGCAGCCTTGGAGCTACCTGGGGCCTGGTGACCAATAGCTCCGCATGGAGGACTAACAGGAAAACATTGAGACATAGTGTAAGTGGCAGTGTTGGTTTCTATTTTTTGTGGCTCATAAGCTAATAGTGGCCTTACAGTCGATGGCTTCACTCTGTAGCCTCCTGTCTGGTCCTAATATGTAATAGTTACATTTGCATCTTCCTGTCAAGCAGGGAAGCTAATAAAAAATGACAGCACTCAGACTGCTCTCTGCATATATATATATATATATATATATATATATATATATATATATATATATATCTGGAATTTCAGATCTGCCATCAGAAACACCTCTTTCAAATTGCAGGCTTTACCCAAACTCCTGAATCTATCGGGGGACAATTCAAACTACCACAGGGAGTGACTGATAATGAATCTGTAGCTTCTTTTTGGGTGATGGAAATGTTCTGGAATTACATGTGGTAATGACAACACAGTTGTGTAGGATATATGCTAATCCATGGAATTGTGTACTTTAAAAGACTGAATTTCATCCTATATGAATTTTATTTTAGTAGCATGGTCATAAAAAGAATACAATAACAAAGGGCCCAATTAAAAAATAATAATATGTTGACTTTTTTTCATATGCCACTGATGGTCTTGGTTCATGATAGCACAGATACCTGATGTGCTTGGCCTTTCCTGTGGTGCTCCTGACACATAACACGACTTGAGAAGGTACCTGTTACATGGATATGGGATGGCTGGATGGATGGCTGGGTGGATGGATGGATAAATGGATAAGTAGATGGATGGGTAAGTGGGCAAATGGATGATGCATGGAGAGATATGTAGATGAATGGATGAATATTAATTCATCAGATTGGGGGAGTGTGTGGATGGATGGATGGTTGGACAGACGATGATGCGTGGGTGGGTGGGTGGATGAATGGACAGAGTCTGGGTGGATGGAGCTATACCCTTAGATGCATCCTCATCTTTGGTAAGGCAACAGAATCCCCTCAAAGAAGCTGCAAAAAGTTCTCTTGGATTTAGTGGGAGCTAAGGTTTAATGTATTCTTAAAGATGTGGCACTGATGTTCTTTTATTTATTTGGTCTTCATTGATTTTCCCAACCAATTTTATCTGAAGAGGTCTCCAAGCCAGCCTTCCAGCAAGAGATCCCAATCCAAGGCAGTGATATGGACTAACTCATCAATAGATTAATTGTTTGACAGAATTATTAAGATACGATTCATGTATTGGACATATGAATAAGATGTACCATTAAATGGGTCTCAACATAATGCAGAAATGCAAGTTTTATCACCATCATCATCTCAGAAAACCTCCCATAGCCTTTAGCCCCCCCCATTCCTCTGTCTCCTCCCCACCACAGATGTAAGAAAATACCAATCTACTTTCTACATGTAGATTTGTCTTTTCTGGAGGTGTCCTAATTGGGGCTCTAAACTCAAACTATAAGGTGGAAGATATGGCTTCAGGACATTTGTGATCTATTGGGCTCCATTTTTCCACCTTCTCTCCTGAATTCTGTAGCTCATAGGACCTTGTGTTCCATCCGGTCCCTTTATGCCTTCAAGTCCTTGCCTCAGTTCAACCCAAATGTCTGCTCATTTCATTGGCTCATGTTATATCTGTGATGTTGCAAACACCCAGGACTAGAGTCAGGATTATGGCTTATCATCCTGCCCTGTCCAGCAAGATAAACTGCTCCACAGTCCTCAGATTTAAAATGGAGTCAGAGTTGTTTGCTCTGCCTGCTGCACCTACATGGTTTTTAAGAGGTTCTTGATGCACAGCCCAAGGGGCATGAGATCAGGAATATCTCCCAAGGATCCTGGAATGACTCTGGTCATCTGTATTTTTCAGACCTGATGTTCTGTCACCTGTGTAGGACCCAAAGCCTTGACTTAGAACTTGGAGTGATTGTGGGGCACAGAAGCTTGTGGGGATGCTAAGCAAGTGAGTGGAGCTCTGGGTATCTCTCATCTGTTGAATCAGAGTAGTCACATTTTGGAACCACTGTGTGTGGGTCCCTGTTCTGACTCAGCCTCTTATGAGTCAGGTGACTGTGGGCTACCCCAGTCTGCCTCAGTTTCTCAGTTACAATGGGGACAAAAAATAGTGGCTGTATTATAGGATTGTCTTACAGATAAATTTTTTTAATTTAACGTAGGGCCTGGCCTATAATAAATGTTTTGCAAATGAGTTATTCCTTTTCTGTATTGTTGGAGAACTTGTGATTTTATTTGAAAGTATGCATGGTATTAGAAGGGAAATGGCTTGGAAACCAGCCATTGTTGGAGGATTCAGTTTTGGCAGCTTGTTCTGATAAGGGGCAGTGCCACGATGTGAGCAGGAGGAGCAGAGGCAGCCATGCTGAACTGCCTGGAGACTGGTCCAGGATTCTGAGTCTGGGACTCTTGCTGCTCAATACTCTGTCTCCAGGGATCACTGAGAATTCAGGAAGCTCTATGAGATCCCAGGGCATGGATCAGGCTTGAGATGCCCATAGTTGCCCAGCAGACTTGGAAGTTGTGCACCATATATAAAGAAGGGGAACAGAGTGCAACCTTGACCTTTCTTCCCTCCCCGATTCACCCAGAAAGTGCATCCCATCGCTGGACACTGTTTGGCTGGGCAGCCTTCTGAAGTGACCTGCTTGCCTTCATCCAGGGCAGCTCAGTCCCTCTGAGTCACACCTCTTCCCTCAAGAGCTTTATGGCTATCTTCCACCAAGCCAGACTGAGTCCTGCTGGTCCAGAAGTCTTGCTTCCTTACTCAGTACTATGACTCTGCACATTCCTGTGTGGTTGTCATAGTCTAGGCCCCAGGGGACAATCCTTGTTCTAGATTTATTTCCAAGTTCTTAGGGACAATCTTATTTTCATAGTGATAGGCCATCTCCTCTTACTGTCTTGTAAGAGACTCTCAAACTCGGAAATCTAGAGGGCCAGAAAGGTAACTTATACATAAGGGGAGCCATGTAATTAACGGCTGTGAGCCCCCAGGAGACCATAGGGGGAGTCAGGGTCTGAGGGGCCCAGCATTCCTCAGCTTGAGTGACAGTAACAATGCAGACAAGTGGGCCAGGGTAGCTAGATCAAGAAAAGCCAGGAATGTGGATATTTACAGGAAATCTTGTAATTTATAAATGTTAGAGTAAAAATTTTTTAAGTTAAAAAAATTTTTTTAATTTGCAACCAGAGAGACAGACACACAGAGAAAGAATGGGCAGGCCAGTGCCTCTAGCTGCTGCAAGGGAATTCCAGATGCATGTGCCATTTTGTGCATTTGGCTTTATGTGGGTACTGGGGAATCAAACCCAGATCATTAGACTTTGCAGGCAAGCAAGCACCTTAACTGCTGAGCCATCACTGAGCCAGCTCAACAAAACATACCCTGGTCCACATGAGCCAAGAGCCACAGGTGCTCTGCCTATGTAGTCTCATCCTCTAAGGTAATATGGGCATGTTGTAGAGGCCAGAGGACCCAGGGAGCAGCTATGCAGCTGTTTTGAGTGCTGTTATGAGCTGGGGTCAAAAGTGGCTTCCAAGAGGAGAGCTCTACCTTCCGGCGGCATGGCATCTTGGTCCCGAAGACTGAGCCGGCCAGCCTGCACAATGTAACCCCACTGCCATCCCCATCTGTAGAACCTGTTCCAGGCTGCTGACACCCCATCACTCTCTCGCATCCAGCTTAGAACTGTATGTTCCAGCTGGGCTGTGGTTCAGGAAGCTGTTGCCAAAAGGAAGAGAGCTGACTAGGGGCTGTGGCTACCCCAAGAGGGACACTGGAGAGGTAGTGTCACCTGAGGAGGGCCTGGGTGCTAGAGGAGCTTTCTGGCCTTAACCCCAAGTGCCCTGCTGAGTTCAGAGCAGGACATGCTTCTTTTCGCTTTCCCTTCCCAGCATGCTCCAAATTAGTCTTACCAATAAACCCAGAGGCTTTTGAATAAAGCCAGTGGTGCAGCCCAGCCTTCTACCCCAGGGGCTCAGGAAAGAACCAGTCACTGTGAGTCCAAGACACTTGGCAGAACTGTGGCCACCCCAGGATTGGAGCCCAGGAGAGGGACTGATGCCCAGGCACATTGAAAGTTCAAAGCTGAGAGGCTTGGAAAGGGGCAAGGCCTACAGAGAACTGAAGCTCACAGATAAGTTCCCAGAGGCCTCCAGAATGGCCAAAGAGAGCTTCATGGAGGAGGTGTGCCTGGAGGCAGACTCCAAGGAGAGAGTGCAATTTGAAAAGGCAGGGAGGTGAGAAAGAGTGCAAAATACAGAGTGAGGGACCCCAGAGAAGGTTGTGAAGCCAAGTGTTAAGTGAGTGTTTATCCTCACAGCTCCTTATGAGGTGAGACCTACATCATCACTCTGCCTTACAGGTGAGGAGGCTGACTGAGAGTATCCCAGAGTCACACAGCAAGGGCATTGGAACCCAGATCAGATCCCATACAGCCCGGATGCTCCCCTGTCTTCGCAGTGGGGACAACCGAGGAAGCCACCTGACTCCAGCAGAGGGTGAGGATGTAGCTCTCTAGCTGGCTGGTGACCTTATATAATTTTGATCCACTTCGCCTGTGACTCCAGTGTCCTCTGGCACATGTAATACATTCAGCTGTTGCTCAGGGCTTCTTAGTTGGACTGAATTGTCTTAAGAAGGCTCTGGAATATTGTAGGATGAGGTCAAGTCCTGGTTGGGGAGAGGATGTTGAAAAGAGGATCCTAGCAGCCTTTGGCTTTGATGTTCTAGTAGCTGGGAGGAGACTGGGGAGAGCCAGTGCCCAGTGGCCATGGGCAGGAGAGCTAAGGAGGTCAGTCAGGAAAGAGTGTGCTGGGGTGGGTGTCTTAGGCCTGGGCCCGGGATGGAGCAGGGCCTCACGGATCATGCAGGCTTTTCAAGGCAAGATAAAGACCCATAAAAATTTCAAGGGTAGCCAAGGGTAGAGTAACAGCATAGGGAGGATAAGAAGGTGTCAGAAGGCAGAGGTGCATGGTGCCAAGGGAGTGGGAGGGGCGTCCGTGCCAGAGCCTCAGTGGAGTCCCTGTGGTCTTTGAGGACTTGACCAGTAGGCAGATCTAGACTATAGGGACACCCAGATGTAGCTCAGGGACTGGACCTGCAGAGCCCACCCAGGTGCCCTCCCTGCAGCTGTCCTGGGCCCAGCTCTGCTGCAGAGGCTGCTGTGGTGGTATTTCTCTCCTGGGGAGAAGCATACTGGGGGGGGCAGCTCCTCCCCAAAGTCTCTGTGCATGCAGTCCTTCCAGGACAGGTGCTGGCCAAATGGACCAACTGTTCTGAGAAGCAACAGCAACTCTATCTTTTGATCTTTTTTTTTCTTTTTGTTTTTCAAGTTAGGGTCTCATTGTAGCACAGGCTGACCTGGAATTCACTACGTAGTTAGTCTCAGGCTAGCCTTGAACTCACAGCGATCCTCCTACCTCTGCTTCCTGAGTGCTGGGATTAAAGGTGTGCACCACCACGCCCAGCTTCTCCTACCTGTTGCTGCAGGTGTCCAGTCTGACCCAGGAGTAACCAAAAGCAACTCGGCTTGCTCTAGCCCCCTGCCCAGAGTGGGGCTCACAGAATGGGGTGTGGGACTCCTGGGAAGACTCTGTCCTGTCACTATTGCCTGATATTAAGGATGGTAACTATACCTGGGATCACAGAGGTTGGCAGTCACTGGGGGTGGGGAGTTGGCTCAGCAGGACAGATTGTTGAAGGGTCGCATCTGGGCATCTGAGCATCCCTCAACAAGTTGTCCCAGACTGTAGTGCCCTCATGTGCACAGAATGAAGCAGAACTTCCAGTGTGCCACTCAGACGCTATGCAGCCTGGATTCTAGGAGCTCTGCCAACAGGCACAGAGCAGCAGGTGTATCTGAGCCCAAAGGTCCACATTGCTGGACTCCAGGCAGGTGCTGTTATGTGTGCCTGGCTCTCAGAGTTCAGTAGGGCCAGTGCTCAGGGTCCCCCAGGAGATCAGCTCAGCCCACTGAAATACTCTAGGATGCTGACCAGCCAGAAGGTCGGGATGGACCCTCCATCTATCCATCCACTAGCTCAACACAGATATTTGAATAGGGAAGGAAGCAATAGGAGAGGTATGGTGGTTTGAATCAGATGTTCCCCCTAAACTCAAGTGTTTTGAATGCTCGGTCCCCAGCTGCATCAGCTGGGGAGGTGGAACCTTGCTGAAGGAGGTGTGTTGTTGGGGTGGCTTAGGGGTGTTATAGCCAGCTGTCCCTTACCGGAGCTCAGCCCGCTTCCTTGCAGCGTTTCCCCCCTGCTGTGGCAGAGGTGATGTCCAGCCTCTGCTCTGCCATCCTTTCGCTGCCATCTTAAAGCTTCCCCTCAAGATTGTAAACCAAAATAAACCCTCTCTTTCCATCAGCTGCATTTGGTCGGGTGTTTTGTCCCAGCAACGTGAAGGTAGCTACAAGAGGCTTTCTGGATCTTAGCTGGCTTTTTACAAGTAGCCGTAATGGCACTGAGAGCTGTTCAGAAACGCAGACTCTCACTAAGTACGTTGCTGCATGTCTTTAATCCCAGCATTCCACGGGCTCCTAGAGGCAGAAGGATTAGCAATTTGAGGCCAGCCTGGGCTACATAGTGAGATGCTATCTCCAAGGAAAAGAAAAAGAGAGAACTTCAGGATCCCAGGCCCCAAGTCTGCAGCTGCATTTTAACATGGCACTCTGTAATTCTGTGCCCACTGAAGCTTAGGGACCACACTGCTCACTGGCCTTCATCTCTTTTGGTCCTTCCTCCCAGGAAGAAAGACATTTTCATGGGTAGGTGGAACAAAAGTCCCAGAAGTAATAATTATAAAAATATGTGGAATTGAGTTGGGGAGATGACTCAGTGGCTAAAGGCACTTGCTTGCAAAGCCTGCTAGTCAGGGTTCAATCCTCCAGAACCCACATAAAGCCAGATGCACAAAGTGGTGCATGCATCTGGAGTTCATTTATAGCAGCAAGAGGGCCCTGGCACGCCACATTCATATTCTATCTCTTAAATAAATATATATATATATATATATATATATTTTTAAAGAAACTCAGAATATGTAGAATCTGCTGATATATTTCCCATCTGGCTATATATTGTTGAATGCTGAATGTGTGTCACAGGACATTTGTCTTAGATCCTACTCAGTCTCTGAGACCAGCATTCTGAATAATATTCCACTGGATGTTTGAGTGGCAGAGCGTTGAGTTGCCAGGTGGTATGATAAGGCAGTCAGGCACTCAGAAGATGGCAGATGTCTGACCTCCTGTGACAGCAAATGTTGAAATTGCTAAGGTCACCCTTCTTCCTACTTCCCAGGGGTCAGGGACCTGGGGTTTACCTTCACTGAGGCTTCTGCCAAGCCCTGCTGTGTTCCTCTGGCGCATACCCATATTGCAAGTCATCGGCCAGCATTGACTGTGGCAAGAGAAGCCAGACAATAGGGCCATGAATTGTTAAGGAAATGGTGTTCTCTCTAGCCTCATCTGTGAGGGGGTGGAGGGTAGATTGGATAGGGCAGGGGCCCTGCAAGGAGTGGGTTCCCATGGCTTCCTCGGGACATCTGCGGGCATCTTCCCTCCCAGGCAGCCTGACCTTTGTCTCCCACAAGCCCAGCAGGCAGTGTGATCTTGGGACCAGCCCTGGCCTGGGGCCACTTGGCAGCTGGTAAAGGAGAATTGTAGCCCCCCAGTTGTGTGTTCTGGGTAAAGGTGTGTGGAGCTGGGTAAGGGAGAGGGAATCTAGGGCACTAGAGTGTGACAGCCAGCAGACAGCACCAGGAACAAGCTGCTGGCAGGGAACCGAGGGGCACAGTGCTGTGTGGCACCGGCTACATAGGAAGTGGTGTGGGAAAGGTGAGGTGAATATGTTGGTGGATGCGGGAGGGGTGCAGTGAGCACATGCTGGGCCTCCGGCCCCCCACAACTCAGATTGTCACCTAGATGTCACCTAGATATCTAGTCTCTCTATAGGGATGATGACAGAGGTGGGAACCCCAAGGCCCAGGAACACCAAACAAACTCCTTCTATCACCCCTGGGCTCTGTGCAGCTGGCTGGAGGGTTCAAGAGAGTCCCTTGTTGTAACCCCAAACTGAAAAGTGGGCCAGGGGCTTCCCAGCTTCCGGTGTGAGGCCCAGCAGAAGCTGTGCTGGGTGGATGGGTTGGATGCTGAGGGGCTGAGATATGCAGGGGCTGACAGGATGGGTTCCCAGAGCAGATGGGCCTCTTCTGGTTTGCAGGTCAGCCAGCTCATCCCAAGGGGAGGGGTGATGCCTCTAATGCCTGGCACTTCTTAAAAGGATTGGCTAAATTTACAGCGCCTAATGCCATTTGTCACTGTGCATGTGACAGGGGAAGGATATTGAGGGCTGGGAGCTCCAGCTTTTGTCTCTGGGCTGGCAGGGTGCCCCTTGATGTAGGTCTTACCTTTTCCTTCAGGCCTGTAGCCTCAGGGAGGGCACCATGAGCCTCTAGGCAGGGCCAGAGTGAGGATGGGAGATGGACACTCGTGCCTGCTGAAACCCCCGTGCTTTACTGGCTTTCTAAGTAGCCACACAGCTCTAGGCAGAAGCCAAGGAGGTGGGTCCTGGGCTTCTAGGTGGGGGAGGGAGGGAGAGCATAGGGAAGGTGCCATTTGGGCGCAGCAGAGAACAGGTGTTTTCCATTTCCAGTCTTAAAAATAAACAGTCAATAGTTGGAAAGAAGAAGGAGTTCAGTAGAGGCCAGATATGGAAAGAGGGATGAAGGATGGTGGTGAGAGGGAATTATAATCACCATATATTATGCATATGCGTAAAGGTTGTCACTAAAAATGTTTTAAAAATAGTCAAGCATCCAGGGTGGCAGAATGAATATAGCCTGGCTGGGATGAGGTCCCTTAATACACAGACACAGGGTGGGAGAGATGGCTCAGTGGTTAAAGGCCCTTGTTTGCAAGGACTGGTGGCCTGGGTTCAGTTCCCCAGTATCCATGTAAAGACAAATGCACTAAGTGGTTTTGTAATACTAAATGCATCTGGAGTTCATCTGCAGTGGCAGGAAGCCCTAGCATGCTCACGCCCACTTTTTCTGCTTTCTCTGTCTCTCTCTGTCTCTGTCTCTCTCTCTCTCATAAGTAAATAAGTATTTTTCTAAATGCATAGAGGCAGCCAGGAGGAAGGTAAGGCTGTCTTCTTTCCCAGACAGTCATAGATATGTCTTTCAGTCTCTCTAGGAATCCCAAAAGCCCTGAGCCCTCCTTCATGCTGTGCCTGCTAGAACTCCACCCCTACAGATCCCCACCCCTACCCAGCCTACAGCCTTGGGGCAACCACCCTTCCGTGCCCTTTGCAGGAAAGTGCAGCCTCAGCTTTTTTCCTCCTGCTTCTGGCTGCTTTGTTCCTCCCATCCATCACCTGACAGGGAGGCGGCCAAGGGACCAGGGGAACCACCAGGAGTGGAGTTTCTGGGTTCCATCTACGTGCTCTTTGTCCTGGTGGCTGAGTCAGGGATGCCCGGTCCTCTTCTGTCCTCTCTCCTTTCCCTTCTTGCTCTAGTGGCCCCAGCTTCCTTATTCACCGATAGATGCCCCTCCTCCTCCATGGCTCTTAGCTCAGCCAGCTGCCCAAATGCTTGGGGTTGTCTCATGTCACAGTACTATGAGCCATGTGGGAAGTGCTTGGGGAGGGGGAGGGGCACAGTGTCAGGCTTTGCCTGTGTCTCTCCCAGCCTGAAAAAGTGCTGTTCTGTGCTTCTGACCCTTCTTACCTTGGAGATGTGGGGGGAAAGCTGTAGGTGTGCATCCCAAATAATGAGCACAGAAATGCATTCAGATGTTTGTACACCGGCATTAAGAGCAGATTTACAACAGCCAGATGTGGGAATAGCTCGAATGCCGGTTAATCGATGAAAGGATGGCAAGACAATATACACACAAAGTAATAACTATAATACAGCATCTCTTCAGCCATGAAAGTGTTGGAAATCCTGCCATATGACAGCATGGATGAACGTTGAAGGCATTATGCTAATGAAAAACCAATCGCCAAATATTGTATAACTTCACGACCACAAAGTGCCCAGTGGTCCCCACTTCCCTGAAGAAGGAGCCTCAGCTGCTGACAGGGACTATTTGGAGTTTCTGGGAACCGGGAAAGGAGAGTCAGGAAGGGCAAGGGAAGGGTGCTGTGGATCTGGTCACCACAACAGGTAACTGAGGCTCAATCCAGACCCACTGAGGAACCACAGACTGTGCCTCAAAGTTGTCATCTGAAACCAATTCCAGGGAGGGTGGCCCCACGAGGTGCTAGCTCCCCCACTTCCATACTGCAGGACCCTGGAGGTGTCTCATGTCACCCCGAACAGGTGGCACTGGCTGAAGCGAGATGCTTCTGAATCAGAGAAGGCGGTAGTGGCTGGGGCAGGATGTGAGGACACGAGAGCTGTGGAATGGGCCTTTTTCCCTGTGGGTGCTAAAACGCTTCAGGATGGAAATGATCTTAGGCTAATAATCTCAGGCTTCCTCACAGGGCATGATGTGGCCCACGAGACTCACGCACGCCTGGGAGAGCCCAGCTGAGCGGGCCGTTGGCTACTTGGCAGGCACAGCACTATGCACTGACCGTCTGGAAGTGATTCCGCTGCTCCTTGGAGGGTCCTGGAGCTGGAGAACTAGGGGACATCCTGAAGGCCCAGGAAGGCCACCAGCAGGTGGGAGGGAGACGAGGCCTGAAGTACGAGCACAGTGGCATCGACTTGGAACCCTGCTGTGTGGACTTGAACACATAACTTAATGTCTCTGAGACTCTTTCCTCTTCCAAATAGCATAATTCTGCCAGTTTCATAAGCGTTGCAAAGGTGAAGTATGTGAGGGAATCTCCAGAGCCGAGAAGTGTGCCAGGCACCTGATATGGGTGTAGTGACCATTCACATTTCTATTATTAGAAGTGTCCTAATTCAGGCCTTGGCTGACTGAGCCCTTTACCTTCCAGCCCACCGTGAAGCCAGGGGTTGGAGTGACTGACAGCTGGCCTCTCAGTCACTGTGAGTGAGTGTCTGGGTTGGGGGTGCTGGGGGAGAGGAACAAAGGCGCCAGGCAGGGGAGGGAGTGCCCCTGTTAGCTTGTGGTTATCTCACCATGGGGAGCCTAGCACCCAGGTGTCCTCTCCCCATCACCAGCACCCTCGGAGGACAAGGATGGGGGGGCCAACATTTATGGTCTCAGTAGCACTTCTGGGTACTGCCTGCCCTGGGTGCAGTTATTACTTGACCGCGCCCCCAAACCCTTGATTATTCACAACTAACCGTGTTCCGAGAGTCCTCGTGAGTCCAGGGTGTTGACTTCCAAATGTCCCTTTCAGTGATCTTCCGGAGCCTCACGCAATCTGTGAGGTGTCTGTCCGTGTGTGAATCCACTCTTTGTATCTGCTTGTCGAGTTGTCTGGTAGAACTTTCAACGAACTGCATTGATGGGCTGGCTGTTTCCTTGAGGGTCTTCCTTGGAGATCACAGATCTCCTAAATGGAACAAACTTTAAAATGCTTTAGCAGTAGGCTTTAAGCTCGTGAAGAAGGGGCCAGTCCCTGCTTGTGACGGAAGAGACTGGTGGCTTTTCTCCACTTCCTGGTGGGTCAAGTGTGAGTGTGAGGGACAAAGTGTAACAGAGGACAGTGTTGGGCTCCTGCAGGCTGGGGTTGACCCACCTGGCTGAAGGCACTGCCTCTAGCCCTTAGCCCAGAAAGAGCCGGCCATGTCTGCCAGACTGAAGGACAGTGGCCAGAGCCCTCCCAGGACGGCCATGCTCCTCTGGAGGCGACCAGGCAGCGTGTGTGGCTCAGCCACACCTGCACAGAGAGCCTGCCACGCCTTTAGCCTCCTTTCAGTCAAAGGTAGTCACATCCCTACACAGTGATGCAGTCCCAGAGCAAACTGCACCACCATACCGGTATCCAGGTTATGTGACAGTCAGAAAGCCACAGAGAAAAAACATCTCTTTAGAGAGAAGCATTTCTCCTGCTACTCCACGGGGACAGAGTGAGGCCTTCATGACCCCAGTGAATACCATAACCCCACTGAGGAGGGCCCCCAGGGTAATGGGAGCTGGGGGCAAGGGGATAAAAGAGAATAACCTGCTATAATGAATATAAAATAAAAAAATAATATAAAAATAAAAATAATTTTAATTTTTTTTTAAAGAAGGAAGCATTTCTTGGAGGTCTTGAGCATTTGTATGAGGGAACCCCTAAACCTAAGTATCGTATCAGTGACATGAAGATCTATATTCTATTTATTCTGCTTTGTGGTAGATGTTAAGTCAAGTTGGACAGTGGGGCTTGGTGCTGGTTTGGGTTTATCTTCTCTTCTTCCAAGCAATGGGGTCCACACCACACACCACATGTTATCGTATTAGACAGCCAAGTTACCTGCCTTCTCTGGCCTCAGTTTTCTTCTCTGTACAATGGGAGCTCAATATTGTCTTGATACTAACACTAAGCTAATACCCCACCAACGTTTCTGGCGATTGGGAAACCAAATGCTTCCAAGAGTAGAGAGTATTTCCCAGTGTGTGTGTGGCAGTTGGGGGGGGGGAGGTCATGCTGGCCTCTGACAGCATCTCACAGGCCTGTCTGTCTTCTTCCCCAGCAGCCTGTCCCGGCCCTGAGCTGGAGGGATGGAGAATTCTTCAGTGGCATCGGCCTCGTCTGAGGCGGGGAGCAGCCGCTCCCAGGAGATTGAGGAACTGGAACGCTTCATTGACAGCTACGTGCTGGAATATCAGGTTCAGGGGCTGCTGACTGACAAGACAGAGGGTGATGGTGAGAGCCAGAGGACACAGGCCCACATAGCTCAGGTGAGTACTGGCCAAGGCCAGGGGTGATGCCACCACTGTCCTTCTGCTTTGTCCTGTCCTTTGGCCCTAGACTGCCAGGGAGAGGTGGCCTTACCTGATACAGCATCCAGCGCCCTGTAGGAGAGGGTTGGGATCCACCAGGAAGCCCTACATCAACTGTGATCCTTAGACCTTCAAACCCATGTTCCTTCTGCCTGTCTTAGTTACTTTTCTTGTCACTGCAGCAAAATGCCCGACAGGGTACAACTTAAGGAAGGAAGGGTTTATTTTGGCTTACAGTTTGAGAGTCCGGGTCATCATGGTGGGGAAGTCGTGGTAGCAGCTGATCACATGGTGTTGACAGTCAGAAGCAGACAGAGATGAATGCTGGAGCCCAGCCTGCTTTCTCCTTTGTATTTAGTCCAGGACCCCATGGCACAATGCCACCCTCAGTTAGTGTGGGTCTTCCACCTCATTAACCTAATCTACAAAGCCCCTGACAGACATGCCCAGAGAGCGGTCTTCTAGGTGATTCTAGGTCCAATCAAGTTGGCTACTGCAGTTAACCATCACAAATCAACCCCTCATCAACTTGACATTCAAACATATCTCTTTTAAGCTTTAGCCTTCTACCCCTGTCCCTCTAGGCTTATGGTCATCTCATAACATAAAATGCATTCAGTTCAACTTTTCAAAGTCCCCGTAGTCTTTAACAGTCTCAGCACTGCTCAGACATTTCTTCTGAGTTTCAAAGCAGTTGCTTACCTGAGAGCCTCTATAAAATTAATGAACAAGTTGAAGACCTCCAGTGTACTATGGCACAGAATAAACATTCTCATTCCAAAAGGGGACAAGGAGAGACCAGACCAAAGCAGAGGCAAACGTTAACTCCTGCATCTCCACATTAGACATCTGGAGCTCATAGAGGGGCTTACATAGCCCCACCTCTCAAGCTGCCTGGAGCACTCACAGCCCCTCTTTTTCGGGCCAGCTCCACTTTGAACCATTAGCTTTCCTCGACAGATGTCCCCTGCTCCTGGTATCCCCAAAATCCTAAGGTCTCCACAACAACTTGGGCTTCATTTTCACAGCTTCACACAGGGACTTCCTTGCAGGGACTTTGACCTGCTTGGTCTCAGTGACTGCTGGGAATTGCAGTGCAAGACTCGCTAACCCTTCTGGTCTTGCGTCTTTCATGCCAATGAAGTCAATACCATGTAAATGGTTCTGCCAGGTCCTGCTGACATCTTAAGACACAACCTGGCTCCCTTCACCCACCGTTGCAGTTGCCCCTGCCTGCATAGGCAGTGCTTTTCTGTGGGGATCTCCTTCAGTAGCATTCACCGCTCAGCCTCTCTCCTTTCAGATGAATTTGCAGTCTTATGTTAGAGCTGTTAGTTCTGTGGGGTCTTGCTCCCAGGGTACCTTTCCTGTTGTTCCACTGCAAGCAGGAGGTTTCTCTTTAGCAATTACAGACTCTTCTTTTCAGTACATGCAACTTTGAACTTGCTAGGGCTCTTTTTCCCAATAACCTGTATACATCTGTTATCTCTTCCTGCCCTCACCGCGTGCCCTTCTTCACTGTAGATAAGAGGGGTGAATAATAACCATGTTGTAGCCCAAGTGCTATCCTGCCTTGGCATTTTCTCCACCAAACTAATCTGTTACCTTTCAGTGCAACTCAAGTTCTTAGGATCTGGTAAGAATGGAGCCAGACACTGTTCCAGAATGTCACATGAATGTCCCCTAGCTCTGGGGACAGAAATCCTTGTTCCTGTCTGAAACCTCATGAGCCAGGTCTCTACTGTCTGCATTTCTCTCAGCATTTTCAACTTCCACACTTCCACTAGAATGGCCCATTAGGCTCTTCAAGTGTTTCTCTAGTCCAAATTCCAAGCTCTTCCACATTCCTCCCAAAAACCAGTTCCCAAAGTCGATGAATCACCTGGTGAGGTTTATCACAGTAACAACCCCACTTCTCATTACCGATTTTCTGCATTAGTTACTTTTCCCATGACTATACCAAAATACCTGGAGGGAAGCAACTTAAGGATGGAGAGGGTTATTTTGGCTCATAGTTTGAGTCTGTCATGGTGGGGAGGGAATGATAGAACAGAGTAGCTCACACCATGGGGGAGAGAGGTGGAGCAGTAACAGGATGTGCCAGGGCAAGGACAGCAAGGACACCCTCACCTTCCCCCCCCCACGCCCTCCAACCAAGCCCCACCTTCCCCACAGTCCTACCACTTCCCAATAGATTGTTCAGATTTTAAGTCTATCAACAGACTAAGCCATTCATTCATTAGATCAGACCATTTATCATCTAATTGTCTCTGAAAATGCCTTCATAGATGTACTCAGGTGCTTTACTGATCTATCATTTCTCAATCCAAAGTCACCATCAAGATGGCTCACCAAAGGCAGAAAGGTGGGCTAATTCTTCCAGACCCCTGGAAACATCCAGAGCTGGTACCCCAGGAGCACCCCCAGGAGCAGGCGCCAAGGTGCTGACTTGGTATTGGGTAGCATGCACCACCTGCCTTCTGCCCTGTGAGGAGCTGGGACCCAGAGCCATGTATTCTTGGGCAATTCCTGCAGCTAAAACACTCGTGCAAGGGGAGAAGCTAAGGAAGCTTCACCCATAATTAAACCTTTGTCATAAGTTCTGTGTTCTGTGCCCAGAACAGCCATCTGGGAGAGTGGCCCTACTTGTCTGCTTGTCACCTGCTGAACTCCCAGAGAGAGCAGAGACAGAGATGCCCACAGCCTGGCCTGCACTTCCTGCTGATGCCTGTTCACACTTGGATATCCAGATTCCAGAAACAGTGTAGGCAGGCCTCTGGAGGGGCTTTGAATGGAACACTGCCACTTGTGACATTAGGGTGCATTTCTAAAACTTAGTGCATGCTCTGCGGTTCCCTGGAGAGTACAGATATCTGGCAGGATTGCAGACCCACCTACATGGCCTGCCTACCCTCCCCCACCCATGCTCACTAATACCTGGCCATGGACTCTAGAGGAGGGACAGCTGTAGCCAACTCTCTTCAAGGCCAGGGTTAGACTTGTCTTCCTCAGACTCTTTTGACACAGCTTTGTGGGAAATAGTTCTGCTAAGTCACTTTACTTCTTTTTACTTAATCTCATGACTATTTTAAATGGAAGCCAAAACACACACACACACACACACACACACACACACACACACACAAAGAATGCCTCTGTTTTCCTGACTGTGGTGGTGTTTTGATGTTTCTGGGAGAGGAAAATTATTAAGACCCTTGGAAACCTTGAGAAAGTTTGAGGGAATTGCTCTTCAGCTGGTGAGGTTAATTTTTTAGGATCTGAGAGATGACAGTGGACCCTTAGGAAGAAAATGCCTCCTGACACTTGTGCAGTTGTGATCTTCACTCTCTATCCCAGCCACAAATAGGAAGGAAATATGGATGGACAAGGGGGTGGATGGATGGATGGATGGATAGATGGATGGGTGGGTGGATAGATGGGTGGATGGATAGATAGATGGACAAGGGGGTGGATGGATGGATGGACAAGAGGATGGATGGACAAGGGGGTGGATGGATGGATGGACAAGAGGATGGATGGACAAGGGGGTGGATGGATGGATGGATGGACAAGAGGATGGATGGATGGATGGATGGGTAGATGGATGGATGGACAAGGGGGTGGATGGATGGATGGGTGGATGGACGAGAGGATGGATGGACGAGAGGATGGATAGATGGATGGATGGGCGGATGGATGGATGGA